>VZRN01005936.1:1791632-1833106 GCA_013397935.1 Dasyornis broadbenti | reverse complement strand
CCGCCCGCCCCGCACCTGTCCCCGGCCCACGTCCCGGGAACCGGAGAGCTCACCCAGGCCTTTGCTTCCTACCCGGGCCCGAGGTTCGGGTCTCCCATGGCACGGGCCGCTGCGGAGAACGCGAGCGAGAACCCCGAGCAACCCAGAGCTGCACAAGTCTAAAGGGCTGTGCTGCCCGGAAAGCCCATCAGACGGTCCATCATTGGGAAACAAATGCAGCATCCAGTTAAAATTGCAGTAACTTCTGCGAATAGTGCCAGGCAGTGCAAACAAGTAGAGGTGCCGCTTCCAGCATCACATGTAGCTGGCCTTTGAAACAGTGTAAAAAGCAAACAAGAACCACTTCACAGCCAACAAAAGGATACAGAAACTTTGAGGCTCATGTCACCTCCAATGGGCAGGACTGAGCACGAACAGCTTTGCCATGAAGGACAAGTCAAACTCGAAAGCAGAAGGTAGTACAAGATCAAGTTTGTCTGAAGCCCATGATCAGATGGGTCTGACCCACTGCTACTTACCTGAATCGTTTATCGAGGCCAGGCATATGTCCAAGTAGTGCAGATATATGCACAGGTCTGCTCAGAGCTGGAGAACTGACAAAAGAAACATCTCTGCCCCACTTCTCAGAAATCCTGATAATAATTACAGCATGAAACCTAGGTTGTTAAAGCCTTGGTAGTCTTGCACATGAACGTTATATATGAAATGCCAAACAAACTCCATTCCAACATTTTTTTTCTTTTTTAGCCCCCCCCCCCCCAAAAAAAAGCTCCAGAATAAGAGCCCAAACTGTTATTGACCACGTCCCCCTCACTTGAATGCTCACCTTGAAGATGACTCAGGCAATTTTCTTCTCTTCCTTCTTGCCCATGTCTTTTTAATGCAAGCTTCGCACTGTCTGATCCATTTCTCTCGTCCTTTCATTAAGTCCTATAAGCAATTAGCAAAAGCTTCTTCTTCCCAGAGATTAAGACTAAAAAATACCACAGCCCTTTTTCAGAGCACTTTACAAAAAGTTTGTGTTCCAGTTCTGCTTCCATTACCATGCATCTCTTCCTTAGTTGCTGGCGTGGGACCACCTATCAATCAGCAACTGTATTCAAATCTGTATTAACGTGCAGAATTCAGAGTCAACATATGCCAGATTTCCTTTTAAGTTTCACCTCTGTGGAACAGAGGGCCAGTAATAGCCTCCAGCAAGTGTTTCTTATCTTTTCTTTTTTTTTCCGAAGTGGGGGGGGAACCACCATCAGATGGTAGAGACAAAAATTGGTTTCTACAACACATTAGTGACCTGCTGTAATATGGTAAGGTTGAAGCAGCAGTCTAGCTAGCAGGCAGCTCATATAATTTAAACAATAATAATAAAAAAAAAAATCAATACTGGACAAGAAAGCTTTATGATTCCATTACAGAAATTAAGTCTTAAAATCAGTTAAGAATTATAAAGTATTCTTGGCATTCCCTTTGCTGATAATGCTTTCCCTCATTCCCTGAGGATTCTCCCACAAAACAAGTATTTATCTGAGCAATGGTTTTGGCAGGTCACATTAAACATCCTACTAAATTGGAATGAGAGAGTTGGGAGCAGAAGCTTGAGTGAGAAGCCATGGCTCTGGCACCATAGCTCAGGGTAAGAGATATGGGATGTACCTCACCTGCTTTAGGGAAGAGAGGCACCAGGTATCTGGAGGTGACGAGCCTGTTACATTGCTCATACATTATATGGCTAATTATCTACATACATGCATTAGTATCTGCTTTTTCCAGGCTAAAATCTCTAACCCAAGATTTCTCTAAGTACTGGCAGAGGGCAGAACAGTAAGGAAAACACAACCCATTTTCAGACATGATGGAACTGTTTGATTTAGAGACACTCCAGAAAGCTAACCAGTAAAATAGCAAATTCAGAAAACACCAGCATCTTGCTCACCACCAAGTAAATTGCACACTGTAAGGGACAGAGGTCCTTATCAATCAGTGAATGCTGATCATTCTGCAGTCTGCAGAAGAGCTCTTGGGTTTTCTGAGGCCCCAGAGCACACACCAAAAGGCTAACATTGACCCAAACAAGTTCTGCAGATAAACGCTAGGAGAAAAGTTGACTCCTCTCTCCTAGAAGAAGACAGCAACTCTCTGTTCTAGATCACACAACCAGCATCAGCTTGATGAAAAGACAATTACAGAAAATCTTTGTTAACAGCACAAAGTCTTGGTTATTGGTAGCAATTTCATTTATAGCCACAAGCTGTAGTGAGAGATTAGGCCCCAGCAACACATAGCTCAGAGTGGAAGAGGAAAAGTATTCTCTGTCCCAAAGATATTTCAGCAATAGAAGCATTAAAATTTGCAGAGCTTGAATGCATCAAAATACTGACGTCAAGAAATCTGTTCTAGACACCCAGCTACAACCTAAGCAAGGCAAAATGGCATTCAACTTCAACAGCAACAACAATTTAATTGTTATGAAGGTAAACACCAGGCAGGAGACTAAAAAAGAAAAGCAAAAGAAAAAAAAGGCAGGCACTCATCTCACTCATACCAGGGCAGCATTTTGAATTGCCTTTGCCATTTGAAACACTAACAAGCCAGAACTTGCAGAGACCACCATTAGTAAAGAATATACAGCAAGACCAAGTCCTAGCTAACACAGTGACATCACCTACTAAAGAGTGTTTTTTCAGACAGCAAATAGTGGACAAAAGTAGAGCATCTAATACAATAGCACACCCACCCCAGGAACAGTCAGCACTCCTGAAATTTTCCAGAAGTACCTGGTTAACATCTGTGCATCTTGGAAGTGCTTTTAAGTTCCCCAAAGTCCTCTGTTCTCATTTTAAATAGTTTATAAAGAGGCAAGGAGAAATACTGTCTTTATAGATGACCATCCCAAAGACAGCTAGAAAGTCACCTGAACAAACCAACTGCAAGACTCAGTTACATATTTTCTTTCAATTAACCTGTGCTTGAAATATGCTTGAAATAGATGTAAAACTCCATTGCACTGTTTTTGCGTAAATTTGTCCTCTGGATTAAAACAACACAGTAGTATAATAGTACAAAAAAAAAATTAATCTTTTCAGCAGCCTTCCAATAATGCTTACCATGAAAGTTTCCAAATGCAAAAAAGTATTTAACTATAGCTAAAGCAGTAAGTTTAATCTGGACACAGCACAAATCAATATTGTGGGTATAATACAGAGGGCAGTAAAAAAAAAAAAACAACACAAATTGCTTTTTAGTAAAGCTGTTAAAGAAAAGACTGTGACCTATAAGTGGTTTGTGATGAAACTATATACAGGAGGGAGAATGGCAATTATTTTCCACTTTTGTGCAGCTTTTTAGTTTTCCATAAATTCAGTTCAAATAAATGAAAGGTGTCAATGACAGGCTGAATGCATCCCTTTAAGTGAAAAACTCCTCTCTTCTTGACTTCCTTTTATTGAATACTTTTTAACACAGGATTAATTTTTAAAAGTTATTTTCATAGAATTCTTTTTCTTATTAACAACAACAGTTGATTCATGGCCACTTCCTTCCTCCTCAAGGTCATTAGCAAACAGAGCTTCCACAGACAATGCTCACGGATCAGTCTTCTCTATCCTGACAGAACTTGAGGCAAGAATACAGAGTTCTTCACAGGTGTCCTCCAGACACAGCTTCTGGGCTCTCCTGTTGGTCAGCCAGCTGATGTCACATTAATAGTTTTATTCCCCCAAAACCTTAATTAGCTAGGACTAGTCTGTTCATGAGGCAGGTCTAGATGGTGGGTTTCACTACAATTTTGAGAATTATCCTTCTCCATACCACTATGCTTTCTTTGCATATATCAGTGGTGCATTTCAATGGGCAGCCATCAATTAATAAGCATCAAATTGTCATCACTGTGTTGTCTGCAAAGAAAAAAAATTCACAATTCTCCGTTCAGCAAGAACAGCAATAGAAAGCATTTACCAATACAGGCTGAGTTTTCATCCTTCTGTTTTCTGCTCTCCCATTTCAGCATACAACTCTAACACCTGCACTGGACAATGATGCAAAAATTGCTGCAGTAGCAAAAACCTCTAGATTTTCACTCCAGCTACCAGGCTTGTGCTTTCAGTACTGCACAAAATATTATAGTGTATATTTATCATGCTCAAGCACACAAAAATCTCTTATTCTACACAATGAATTGCATGTGAAACCTGAACCTGGCTAGAGTTCTTGTTAACCACTTGGCTCTCATGTGCCCTCAGCAACTGCTGGGATACCTGACCATCGTCATCTCACATGCTCATTTTTGACTATGGAGTCTCTCCTCTGCCTGAGTACACTGAAAGTACAAAGTTGTGTTTCACAAAAGCATCACTATATAAGAAGACAAGTATCCTACTGCTAAAACAGGATTTCTTACACCTGTTGTGATTAAATGTTAATATTTAGCTCTGTTCCTTCTCCCACAGCCTGGCTTCCTTGCACAGTGCCCGCAACCATTTTGTGTATATGAATGTCTATCCTGGACTGCCTAGGGACAGTGATAAGATCCCTCCTGTCTCAAACACGGATTCGGAGGTGTGTTGTTTCCTCAGAAACTGAATTCAAAGAATAAGCTCTCAGACCAGCACGCACCACATGAGATGATCATCTCTCACCACCACCTTGAAAAGGACCACTACCACAATGTCTACAAGACATTTACCAGTGTGTTTCCAATATTCTGGCAGATGATATTCAAACAGTTTGCCTCATAGACACAGCACAGCTTTGGGATTAGGCACCAACCTCTGGCTGAATCACCCTCTCTTGCTTTCTGCTGCTACTCCAATCCTAGTAGCAAAGCTTTTTAGAAACAGACAACTTGCAAAATCCCAAGAAGCAGGGACTTGGTTTGCTCCTGAACCCTTGGTAGTTTCATGCTATACTCCACAGTCTTCTCATCATCTTCTGCATAGTAATTTTCATAAGAGTATAACAGTTAAAACATATTTCAGCACAGAATTACTGCCTTTGCATCATCAGCTGACTAAAGATCTAACACGAAGCAAAGTACAGGAGGAACGACAGCATCCAAATATTACACAGGCTGAATTCTGGATGCTCCAGTATTTGTGAAGCAGCATTTTGCAGTGAGAAGCTAACTGTTGTACTTCTCAGGAAAACACTCATTAAAAACACCCAACTGACCTCCTGCAGCAGCAGATGAATGGAAAAGAATTTCTGTCTTTTCTGTAGCCAGCACTGCTATGGTCTTTTAGAAATTCATGTAGATCTGTTACTGGAAAACCACTTTGTTGGTACTTCTGAAAGAAAAAACATTTCATTTACAACACATGAGAAGCTACTGGGCATGAAACATTTCAAAATTTCCTCTAAAGTGTGACAGTAAAACCAAACCACTTGGTTCATTCGTTCAATATTGCTGCGGGAAGGAAAAAACCCATTTCCATCCTAGAAACACTACATAGCTTGCTTTGTTCCACCAGCAATGTAAGTGACAGAAAATCCACATTATTCACAGATTCGCTTATGTTTTGTTTGCTGCCCATACGGCCAAGCAAGTGATCTCAGGTCATAATGGTATTGATTCTCTCTTGTTCACAGTGAGCTGCTGTGCTCACTGCAAGTGCCCTGGGCTCTTTTTCCCTAAGAACTCTCATGCTGGATTTGAAGGGCCCCAGTGTGGCTAGTCAACTTTGCCATGCTGAAGAAATGCTATGAAAAAACAAGTTCAGCATACTGAAACAGCTCCAAATTGACCTGTGTGAAATGCTCAGAGGGAAGAGTAATAGTAAAACACCATTTTGCAGGTCAGACCATTCAGTAAACTCAGAAGCACAGACAGTTAAGTTGTATTTTGAGGTGCTTCAAAAGTGAAGCTCTTGCCAGGTCTGGAAGTTGTAGTTCATGTCAGACCAGCCTTATTCTGCTGGCCTGTTTCTGACACCAAGACAAGAAAGGGATGGGAGCTGAATGATCCACATTGCCTTCCCACTGGTCACTGAGGCTACTAAGAGCACGAAGGGCAGACAGAACTTGAGGTCAAGAACAGAAGGTAATTATTGAAAATTTAGGTTCACTTTCAGATAGTTCATATTGGAAATGGATGGCCCAATTTTAACTTGAATGAGAAGTAGTGCATCTTTCAGAAGATACTGACTTTTAACTGCACATTTCCAAGCAGCGCATTAAGCAGGCTTTGGCACCTAAATGACTTTAGAGTTATCTGCTTGAACCTTTCCAAACTCGTATCAAAGGCATGTCTCTGAGATGTCAGCAAACCCAGTCATCCTTCCAATTTTGCCACAGACTGAACTAAAAGATTTTAATAATCTCATCACTCATCAGAACCAATAGCAGATGGTAAGGTGTTGAGTGATTAACAAGAATGAATACAAAACAGATTAGAAGTGTAACAGAAAATAAATGTTTTACCTTTATGGTGTCATAGGAGTCAGTAATGAGTGCAATAAAGAGGCTGAGGATCATGTATATAAACAGACTAATGAAGGAGTACAGATATACTCGGCTGAACATCCACACCAGTGAACTCTTCTGCTGGATTTGAGCAAATGTTGCAAACATATCATCACCATTGACCAAAGAAAACAGACATTCAGCCACCGTGTTCAGATCTTCAAACTACAATATGAATACAAATCATTAGTAAAATGTGAAGATCAATAAAGTTTGAGTTTTGCTCACAGCAGAAAAAATGTCAATCCAGGCAATCAAATGCTACCACACTTTCCTGTACATTCAGGCCAAAATATATGTGTCAGTAATAGAACCATGTAGGAATATCATCTTGACTAAGTATGATGTGTTGATATCAGTCATAAGAATATTTATTATCAATAAATAAAACTTGTGATGTTCAACAGGCAAAAAAGTCAAAAGCTGACCACCACAGAAAGTTACTGAATTATAAGCAATTTTAGACCTGCAGAGAAGTATCATTCTGTTTGCAAAGCACAGCTAAAGTGATTTCACAGAATCTATACAGTAAATTAGTGGTAGTATGCTGGGAACACAATCCACATCCTCTGGTTTCCCAGCTCTGCAGCATTACTGGAGTATAGGTAATAAATCAATACTGTGTTAAGGAGCTAGAGTTAGCATATAGCTTTCAGAACTCAAATGGTCTAAACTAAATTAACAATTTGTCATATAGCACAGAGAGGACTTTCTGAAAGTACAAGCTATAGCTGTATTATGAAGCTACTGGAGCACACCCTGCACAAAAGTCATGGTTTCATTTCAAGGACATTCTCTTAAGTTCAAACTCCATCTATCCAAGCTGGAATGTGTCCTGAGGCTAAAACCTTTCAGCTACCAGGTAAGCCCACTTTCCTTTTTTAGTCTGCCCCTCTAAATAACTGGATTTGTTAACTATAATTTATTGGACAATATTAATTAATAGCCACATTAAAACATTATGCATTATCAATGAACTAACACAACTACACTCACTTGGAATTGTGGCCCCATATTGAAAACAGGATGTCAAGAGGTATATGCTTGTAAGAATATGTTGGTGCACAGGAACAGCAAGTCTGGTTTACATTTATGGCTTATTTTGGTTTTATTGTTGTTTTTATTGAATTTTAAAGCCATTGTAAAACTCAGCAGTACATTATTTGCGAGGAAACTCGGCATGGCACAGGTAATTTTTGAGCAATTCAAGTTTTGATGCACTGACACAGAAAGAGACTTGCTAAGGACTGCTCACCTGGAAGTCCCTGGACTAACATGGTACAAAATGCAGGATACCCACTTCCTCTCTCTGACTATCACAGATGATGTTATTTCTATGTTTTTGAGCATAAGGAGCTCTCCAGTGTTTCTGCACATTGGGGAAGACTCTTCCCATTTCTTACCAGAATGGCTTGGGTGGCTGGAAAGCCCCAGGAATCCAGCCCTGGGCTGGCCTGCCTTGCACAGTGCCACATTGCCTTCCTGTGGGACACTGGGGAACTGGCAGGAATGGCAATTCCCCACAGCTACAGCTGCTTTCCTTGACACTGATATATAATATTCAGGCAAGAGGTAACACTTTCATAGATAAGCATGTTGTTGACTATCTTTCCTCTGGCTCAGATAATGTACTTGTGGCAGGGAAGTTACAACAGTAATTATGCTGTGCCTGTTATAAACAATTGAGCCTCTAGTGTGTTAAAGGATCCCACTGCATCCAGCATCCCACAGAGAAATGTATAATCATCAACTTGGAACATGTGCAGACTGAATACCTACATTGCTCAAAGGAGAGAGCTACAGTAAATTAGAGGAATCCAAACTCTGGGGGCAGAAGGAGCTGAATAAAGCACTGCAGCACGTCTGTTACATATACACTGTGTGTAACCAGAGATCAAGAACAAGAGATCAGACATTTGTTAGTCATTAACGGACATTTAGAATTTGTCACAACAGGAATGTGCCTCTGCTCTAACTGTCACATAGAGCATCTGCCAAGAGGAAAAGCAAACGAGCTTTAGGGTTGTTTTTTCTTGCGTTCTAGAATATACAAAGCCTTACTGCTGCACCCAGGTTTCAGACAAGACATACCAGGCACACACTTTGATACTAACCTTAAGAAAACAAACAAACAAACCCACAACACACCCCCACACAGGAAGCAAAGCAAACAAGACAAGCATTCATCCACCCCTTTATGAGTCACAGTTTAGGAGCTGAAGTTACATGGCACGGGAAAGATTTGGAAAAACAAAGCCAGAGCCAAGGAGATTCCGAAAAAAAGAGAAAAGTTACAGAGAACTATTTAGTTCCTCTTAACCCAACCGAACAGGGTTTGCCAGAAGAGGGCGGAAGAGACACAGCCCAATGCATGTGGCCTGGATAAACCATAGCTCAACACAAACAGCCTGGTGCTGGAGATCACAGACTTCAAGCACACGGTAAAAGCAATAATAGCTATTTTGTTAAAGGAGCAGGTAGAAGGAGATACAGATGAAACGAGAATCACTCCCATGTTCACATTACAGCTTTTAAACAGACATTTTAATTTAAGGCACATTTCTTTTGTTTTGACTAAGAGTTATATGCACACAGAGATATTCACATCATTACACCACAAAAAGGAGTGATACTGTTGATGTACCTTTTCGTGATAAGGTCCCAGGACAATCCAGCCGCAGAAAGTATAGCCAAGGTAGATCATCCCAGCACAACAACAAAACCTTAGCACTTTGGGCAACGATGCCTGCATAGTTAAAATGAGCACCTACAAGTCAGAGTGGAGCAAGGAAGAAAAGGAAAAATGCAAAAAATTAGGGGATCTGATAAAAAGTGCCATGTATATGTGTGTATATATATATGCTTTAATTGCTAGACATTTGATTCCCTCCTTACATTGTAGGTTTGAAAATATCCCAGGTATCTGATGACTCCAACCCAGACAAATAAAGTTGATGTTCCAAGTAAAATGCTGCAGACATCATAACTTGTGAGGTTCTGAGGGATCCAAACAGAGCAGGTGGTCAAGTTACAAAGCAGTAGGTATGTCAGCTTGACAGCTATTCAAGTTCCAGCAGTTCAAACAAACAAAGCAGGGCAGTCCAATATTGAAAGCCTGTTGCTACATCACAAAAATCAGACCAACGTGAACTGCAGTTATTTACTGACATCATTCAAACAATAGTGCTGCCAATGAAAATATGTCTATGCTGATATTCTTGAAATTTTGAATAAAATGCAAAGTCTGGAAGAACAAAAGCCCTTAGTTTGGTTACAACATAATTTCAAAATTAGATTTAGTAACTCAAACTTCTTGTTTATAAAGACGGTTACTATATGCAGTTGTTGGGCAAAGAAGCTCTCATTTCACTATTTAAAACATGAGCCATCATTTACATGAAAAGTGAGCCTTGGGACTACAGCCCTTTCCATGCATACATGCATTTACATCTCTGAACAGGTTCTCTGCCAGCAGTTCAGATCCTGAACACTGTTTTTACTACATTGAAGGTTACAACCAAATCCACTTGCACTGTACTGTAGAAGGCTAGAACTGGTTGCAGTAAGTGCGGGAGAGCCACCTAGCTCAAGTTTTCCTACCCTCGATCCCCACTTCACCCTAGAGCCAGTGATTCCCAAGCTCTTCCTCTGAAGGCCTCTCTGGGATCTGCCCTTTGAGCCTCAGTACACGTGAAGCAGGAGCAGCACACTGCCTACTCTGTTTTTTCCCAGAATACAAAGTTTTGTGAACACATGAATTGTTGACACACATCTATTGAAGATTAAAAAGAACAAACTAAAAAAAAAAAAAAAACCACCAAACCAACCCCAAAAGCCTCCTGAAGAGCTGCCAGCACATTGATTTCAGCAAGCCCAGGCAGGGAGGTCGAGGACAAGCAGGTGACACTGTCCGTGCCTGTGCTTGCCAGGAAAGCAAGCTGTGACAGCCGTGTTTCCAGTCCTACAAGCCATCAGGACCCTGGTTCATTCAAGGGGATGACTTGTGGTTTCCCTGTACTGTACATGTTACTACTTCTTACAGAACTAAGAACTCAAATTGTTCGGTCTTTGTGTTAGGAACTGTCTACCCACAGGTCCTATACCAGGGATTAAGGGTCTTAGCACTGTGGAAGTAAGATGTTTAAATAGCTTACATGGTCTTACTGAAAGACTTTGGGGAAGAATGGCTGAAAGAAGTTATTAGATAAACTAGCACTAGGAAATAAACTAAAAAAAGCAAAAAGATGACTATTGACTATTATAGCTCACTTCTATTTGTTCCCAAGTTAAAACACATTACATGTGGTTGTAGCGAGATAGTATTTTAGCTAAAGTATGAAATTCTTACCTTGGCTTTTATTTCCATTTTTAGGATTGACCCAATGATTGTCATCACATCACTGATAATTACCAGGACATACCACCCATTTAGGAATTCCAGGCGATCAGCGTAACAGACAGAGCGCTTATATTTCTCCAAGAAGAAATCCACAAATCTCTATTGACAAACATTTAGATGTTTAATTACAGGTCACCTTAGATGAATAAGGTGGCAATGTTCAAGTTTCACACACTCCCTTTTCCTACAGTATTCACTGGAATAGCAGTTTAAAGCTGATTCTCAGTAGCAACAGAAATAAACAGGAAAAAAATTTAAGATATATTTAGGCCAGTGAAAACGAACTTTCCACAGAACACATGACTTCATAACCAATCCCCACCAGCCTAATCACAGCCTGTTATCCTCTTTACCATAGGTTCTATCCACCTCTAACAAAGCAAGTGTACCCAAATAAAGAGGTGAAAAAGAAAACTCAAATACAACTACAGGGGAAGAGCTCTCATTTCCAGTAGAGCAAACAACATCACCTCTAGCCCAACACTGCCCACCTGCTTTCACTCACTCTTTTTGCTCATGAATAAATGTAATGTGCCTATTTCTGAGAGCAATTTGACAATGCCTCTGTTGAATCATGTCCTTCTCACTCTTGCTGTTATTTCCAAGCTCAATATATCCTTTTTAAAGCAAGATAAACAAGTGTCTGTGTTTTCATACCCTACCTACCCTGGACACTTTTTCTAACTCTTATGAGCCACATGCTTACAAAAAAAAGCCAGCCAGAGTTAGCCTGTTTGCTATGCTTTGTATTTTCTCCAATTAGATCTGGCTTTGAGGGATGTTCATTAAGGCATTAATTTATGACTAGAGCTCTATGGGAATTCTACTCTGAAGCCAGTGAAGAAAGAATTCATGGTTTGGAGGTGCAGGACACATTGCCTGTTTGCAGCACAAAGACTCAAATATTTTTGTCTAAAGTCCTGGGGCGGGGGAAATAAAGTCTCCTTCTTTTACCCTTGAGAGATACAACAAAATACTTCATATTACAGCACTACACAAACAGAAAAAACCCCCATTCAGTTAGCAATTGTTCACCAAGATACCTACACCTCCTTTCTAGAGATAACAGCAAGAGAGGGACATCTTGCAATAGATTTACTCAGTTTAGTATTCCGTATTTCAAAAGACACCCCTTCACAAAACCAGCAGCAAAGAAGACAGATTAAGGTCATGAGCACTGTGCTTACCTTTTGTAGTCTCCAGGCAAGAACGATGGATCGTGTGCAGAGGATGAGAGAAGTCAAGCAACTTAATATGACAAATCCATCAAAGACTAGAATATACTGAGCGTTTTTCTGGAGAACTGTAGAGAGTCAAGGAAATGAAGTAAGGTTAATCTTTTCACATCTCTGTTAGTGCTCAAATACTCTCACCCCATAAACGGATGGGTTACAAGCTATATTCTTCCTGTGAGCATATCTTGAACACAACTAGGCAGAGAATTACATCAAGTCAGTCATGGAGATTGGGCCACAAGAATGAAAAGTACGTTCAAGTTCTTCAAAATAAACCCCCAAATTGATATGTTAATACAGGTATCCTCTTTTTTACCTGTCCATCTGTGCTTTCACAGTGTTACAACTACACCAGGTAAAAGAAATGCAGATTTGGTCTGCATCAACACCATTAAATTAAAAAAAAAAAATTCAAACCTTAGTCTGCAATAAGAAACTTGCTTGACTTCCTGTACTGTGTTCTTTTCATCCACAAGTTTAAAAGTCATCATGTGAAAGCAAATTAGGTGTTTTCCTTTGCTTCCTCACATCAATTGTCCCTATCTTTTCATAATATACATTTTTAACTATATGAAATAAAGGCCAACACTCATTTAAAATTGTTGCTATAGCACTTCAGCTCACCTTTATTACAGAATTATACATGCTCCCTCAGCTGGTTATTAGATGCAAAATAAACTACTCAGCAAAAGGTAGTTGAAAGACAGCCACAAGAAATTACTGGACAAAGAGGCAAGCCAATGCACTTTGAGGTTTTTCAGAACATCCTATTAATCACCACTTTAGTATCAGTACAACATGGTGTCAGAGAAAAGCTGGCTTTACCCAGGCAAAGAGCAAGCCACTTAAAATATTTATTAATCAAGATACTATACAGCATACTGAAAAATATTGCTGTAAAAGACTGTGATGGAGCAAGTCAACACATGGGAGAAGCAGTTGTACAGTGCTATCACAGCTACTATTCCTTTAAGGGGCCTTTAGTTCACATTCCTGAGCTGTCAGACCAAGCCTTAACGCAAGAAACACATGGCAGATGCCAGCCTTTGCTCATACATATAATTTAATCTATCAGCAGTGCCAAAAAAACAAAACACAACAAGGAAAAAAAAAAAAAAAAAAAAAATCAACTTTCAGAAATAGTATGCTTTAATTAGTTAGAAGGAAAAAATAATTCAAAGCTATAGAGAGCTTCAGTCAGAAATTTACCCAGTGTTAGTGGATTAAATTGAGTCATCTCAGAGCAGCACAACGATTAAAAATCTGTGGAAGAAACATTCATCCTTCTTGCAGGCAGAGCTCACTGACAATGCACACTGGTATGCAGAGTGGCCATGTCATCCCACAACAGGAATTATTTCCTAGCTCTTGATTAGCAGGAGGTAATGAATTGCATTAGGCAAGTTGCATTGTTTTAAGGGCAGAAGGATAAACAGGCTGGGGAATGTCTTGCTGGACAGATTGTTACAGACCAGGGAAAGCAATGGGAGATGCATAATTGCTGTTACGGAAACACACAAGTACCATACTCACCAGAGTTAAATATATGCCAGTCTTTGCATTCCTGAATGTCAGTGTCACTATCAAAATAGATTTTGATTTTTCCACTGTGGGCTCTATTATTGAAAGTTATCTGAAAATACAGAGCTTTATCAGAAACAGGTCTAGCAAGATTTCATTCCAGAAAACAAATCCTTCTAATTGCTTTGGACATAGCATGCATTAATATTTTTGATCAGCTAGGCTTTAAGAAAGTCGTCACCATAAATGATGGCATACACATAATTTGAGAATATGCCATGTATTGCCTAATGAGCAGTATTCCGAGAGCCAAACTTCACATTTAATCTCTAGATGAAGAAAATTCCTTATCCCCTTCTCAGGTTATGAAGTTGCCAACTGGAATGTTACAAAACAACATTGTGCCATGGAAACACCATTTCAGCAGTTTTGGGAAGGAGGAGTAACAGCCAGGACATGCTCAGCTGTTTCCCTTGCAGTCTAGATATGAGGATGATACCTGCACCTTAGCTTAAGTTCTCATTATACATACAGTGTTGGAAATGCCACAGCCCATATTCACTTACAGTATTTTGAAATTCATAGCAGTCAGGCAATTCACGGGCATGGATTGTCTGTAGAGCAATGCCTTTCAGCTTGAAGGAGATTTCAACTTGTATAAGCCTGGATATTTGAAAAAGTGTAAAAATATATTTAAATATCACAAAAATATACACAAACTGCACAAATCAGTATCCACCATATTAATACAAAAAGAAAAGTTGGAATAATAAAAAAACCTCATCAGTCTACCTGTAAAATTCAAGATTGAAAAAAGAAGAGTTCAGCTTCAGTTCTGCCTTCTTACCAGCTAGCTCCTCTGGCTTTAAAAGGATACATTCTGGAAAGACAAGAGGAAAACACATTATCATAAAAACTTCACATTCAAAGTAGCATTAAAATGAGATAATCAGAGGGTACAGCAAGTCCTAATCAGGCAAAACATTAATTTTGGGCAAACCTATTCATAGAGAGGCCCCACTGTCGGGGTCAGAAGCAAGTTTGTGTACTAACTCTTGAGCAGCTAGCAGTCAGGACTCAGCTCTGAGAGGCAGTAGGGGCACCCATCCATGGAAGGTACAGACTGACCAGCATCAACAATTCTGTATTTGAACCTCCTGCACAGAGGGGGAAGAGGCGTGTTTAAGGAAAAAAAAAAAAAAAAAATCTAACAAAACACCACCTCACCAACTACAAAGAGCTCCACAACCTGCTAATGACAGTGGTTGAAGAGAGCCTCTTATAATCTTCACTGCTGTCGTTTCTAGACAGGTACTAAAAACCAAGAGGGAAACAGGCAAGAAGCATGGTAATACTCCTGTGATTGCCACACAAAAAGCTATTGGTTTTCAGCTTTAGCATTAGAATTTAAGAACTCCACAGCCAGAAATGTCAAGTACAACAGTACCGTACCTGTTTCAGTAGAAACATCTATATTCAGCGTGTCATTGGAAGGAAGCATTGTGCCTCTCTTGTACTGTTGTTTACAGATTTTTAAACCTGATTCTTCATGTTCATAACCAAGTGTCCCCAGGGATAAGTTCTTTAAATGCCTGTACTAGTTTAAAAACAAAAAACAGAAGTAGAAGTTAGAGATCATCATCTTTTTTGCACTAGATAGTAAATTGGAACCTCAAAGTTATGTATATCAATATAGGTTTTTTAATTAAAAAAAAAAAAAAACTTTACTTTCACACAAAAGCTTCCCACTGGCCACTAATTAGTAGAGATCAGCATCCTGGTGGCAGCCCTGCAGCCCTGTGCCTACGGGGCTGCCTGCAAATGATCACCATGTGTCAGACAGCTGTTAATGAGATGCCTGGCAGAGACTTCAATGCACTATTGCTGCTAATCACACACCCCCCAGGGATATCTAATGTCTTCACCTCATGAAGGTGATAGTTTTGACACCACTTGAAACCTGATAACTTTACATGTGATCCAAGTCACGGTTCTTATCAAAACCACGCCAAGATCAAAACCAAAGCTGCTCCCCCCCCCCCCCCCCCGTGACACAGAAGAGGGAAGCCATGCATTCCCTGTATAACCAGCAACCAGGGAACACACACAGAGCTCGAGCAACCTCCAAAAGTTACTTAACCTGCCTACTTTACACAAGCACAGAAGCAGCTGAAAGTATGCCTGTGAGGAAGGTACTTTCTTTTTCCACACACTCTAAAATATCGTTTGGAGTTATACTCCTTAACTCGCCTTATTCATATACTAGATACACTTGAAAACAAGGACTAAAAGTGGAAGCAAATAACGCTGTGCCAAACCAAGCACTGTCCAAACATGGATCAGCCCTGAACATCACCAAGAACTACATTCCAGGCCACTTCTCTCCCAGCTTGCTTTCCACATATCTTTGGTGTCTACTGGAAGGAAAATATATCCTCCAATCCCTGAACTCACACCTTCCAGTCCTGCTCAAGTGAGGCACAGCTCTTCTGGTAGCCCTTGGCTCCTCAAAAGCTGAGATCAGTGACTAACCATGAAAGCAGCTGCCTGCCAGCTCAGTTTCCCAACAGCTAACATTGTCCAAGAGAAGCCAGACAGACCCACGGCCTTTTGGGGAAGAAGGCATAAACACGTAGTAGTTTGTTAGTTTTTATCATTACCTCACCTAGCAAAGGAGCTCAGGGCTGCATACAGCAGTAGCTGCTCTCAAAAAAGCATTTAGCTTTCTGGGAGGCCTGAAGTAAATAAACATGGGAAGTCAGGCAAGGTTTCCTATTCCTTAAAAATTTGTTCAGCTGGCTTTGATAAAGTTTAGTCCATTTTCCCCTTTAACATGGATTTCTTCATTATGCATCACCCAGGTGCTGGGTTACCCACATGCCCCTTTCAAACCACTCTATGAAACAGCAAAAGCAAAATTCCTGTTTATATGTTTCCAAGGAGCCTCAGACAGACCAGGCAACAGAACACCCTGGTCCTACAGCCTCTGCCACAGGGCAGGGCACAAGAGTAACAATTTCATACAGCTTCTTCATAATAGAAACTTCAGCTTGAACCCAGTAGAGAAGCAAGGGAAACCTGTGTATTCTTCCAAAGTGTAAAAGTATGTTTGGGTTTTTATGTTGCTAGTTTGCTTGGGTTGTTTTCCAAAGTGTTAAAATATCCCCAGTGGTATATTACACAAAGCCTAAAATTTGGTTTTTACAACTCCAGCTTTGCTGTGCACAATTATTATTTTCTGTAATGTCATATCCTTCCGCTTCACCCACCCAATCATGCATTTCAAAAACAGAGAACACCAAACCCCATGTCTTCCAGCTGCCCATCTCAAATTAAAAAAAAAAAAGCTTTGCTTTTAGCTTAGGAGTCATCTAGATTGGCTCTTCCCACAAAACACCCTCTAAAGATGAACAAAAAAAGGCAACAGTGGTCATAATGTTCACCTGAAGGCATGCTTTTTGAATTCTTGCATGTGATATAAAAGGCTCAGGAGCACCACAGGACACTGAAGAACCCAATTTCACAATTTAAATCTCCTTAAAGGATATGACTACATTTATACCACATAGACACTTTATGAAGAGACCTTTTTCTGTTGCCTGGCTCATTCTTGAGGATATAAAGCTATTATTTCTCTACTGTCTTGTATCTGGAATTCACCTCAGCCTTAGTGCCTACAAAAGAAGGAAAGTGAAACAAAGCAAGCAAGGAAGAAAAAAAAGGAAAAAAGAAAGCACGATTTATTGCAGAAACAGTGGCAATATTGAGAGTTCAAAGAAAGATTGAGAAAACTACTTCACCATTCATTTCAAATGCCAGGAATGAGAGTCTTGGGTGTTGTCCCGCACATTTGATCTGCTGGTGGCTCTGCTGTAGCTTACAGCAGAGGACAGAAGAGCAGTAGACCCCCATGAGTGGGTGTTTGAGAACGAGGTTTCACAGCCCTGCAACTCCCAGATACTGCTGGGCACAGCTGGCAGTGGCAACACTGCTTTAATCCAAGCACCAAAGCTCACGTACCAAGGCCAGTGAAAGTAAAAGGTGGTTTAAAGACACTTTTTATTCATCCATTCTGGGCTTATCATCATTCCCAACACAAGAGACTTTTCATATCCCAGAGTCTTTCATCTCATGACTTCCAAATGCATTCATATTAAAACCAAAAATATTTATGGAATTTTCATCCTAGATTTATTCATTTTTCTGTGAAAATTGTGAAGGGATTATTCTTTAAAATACCATCCCTAACAAGGGTGAGTGCACCTACACTCCTGAAGTACCATATTCCCCATTTTGAGGCCTCCAGCACTCACTCCAAAGCTGCAATTCAGGAGAGCTGTAAGTACAATTTTTTTTTTTTTAATACCATGCATAGGTATATTAAGGCCCATAGGTCTTCAAAGTAAGACCTAAAACAAGGTTCTGGTTCATGCAAGGTGACCAATTTTCACATTTTCTGGATTTTGGTATTAAGAACTCCCTGAGTAAAATTCTGGTTTGGATTCACCTCCAAGAGACAAAAATTCAGCTACAGCACACACCTCAGGACACCCCATCTTCACTGATTTAGTGAAATATCAAAACTGAAATCCAAGAATGGAAACAGAAAACCAGAAACTTAACAGAAGTATAGTTGTAGCTTCAGCTTTAACACACACTCACACCTACCTGATTAATAACATAAAAAATGCTATCATAAGCATCCTGTTGTGTATATATACTGCAGCTGTAGTCATCTTCATCAATTCCAGAATAGCCTTTCAGGAATAGGTGTTTAAAAGCAACAGCATTTTCCTCTTTGAATGATACCACCAGCTGGTTACTTAAACCAAAAAAAATAAGCTGACAAAAGAGAAAAAGAAACACATTTGAATTTTGGACAGTGGTCAAGCAGCCGCATTTTGGAAACAGCTTCCAGTTATAGTAAATACAAAACAGACAGGTGCCTGTAACTCTGCTATGACAGGAGCAGAGAACCTGATAACTAATTCCATAGGATTACCAAAGCCAAGGTTATCACATGCAAGGTTAGAGAAACAGAAATCTAAGTGCAGCAACTATACAGACTGCAACTATACATCACTTGCACCTTTTACATATCATGGACCAACTCAAACTGGAATTTGCAAAAACCTTTGTGGAGGATGCAAATGGCAGACAAGCTAACTTAACAGCACAACCTGCTACCCCTGAAATGCTCTGCTATGCTATGGACAAATTCCTGCACCTTTCCTACCTCTGGCATGGCACAGGATTAGGGCAAATGTATGTGGGACCCGACAGCAATAAAAGGCATCACGTGCCTGACCCAGGTGCTGCTTGAGGAGGCTATAACAAGAAGGAACAGCAGACAGCAGAGTTACTACTGAAGACCTGTGTTCCTCTGCCATATGGGTGTTCCCGTTCCCATCACCATCACCAAGGAAAACAGAGCCTAGAAACTGCTTGGTTTTTCAGCAAGAGCTTCTTCACAGGCACAGTAGCAGAAGGATATCCCCAAGGCCCAACTATCTGCCTGACATCTGAGCAAAACCAAGGGCCAACAAGTCTCAAGCAGCAGTCCAGAAAATCTTGTGACCTTTGAAAACCAAGCAGCAGAGCACCCCTTCTGCTCATAAAGGATTGCAGAAGACTGGGACAGCAGAAAAATTACAGGTTCAGTGATACCCCCAAGAACTGAAGTCAGTAGGATAGGACAGATGGCAGTACTGAACCTTTTCAGAGACGTGAAGTTGTATTTTGTATCATCATTCATGCGCAAAGTTCATTGTCCTGTCTTTGAAGGAAGAGGAACAACCCACATATGAGGTGCAGCTGCCAGTAAAGAAAGCCAGGGCACCCCTTCCTCACAGCTTATACTGTGCTCACACTGCCCACCATCACCTTCCCCCCCACACTTCAGTACAATCCCTGTTCTCATCAGCTCTAGCTCTACAGGTCACAATAGTGCCAGCACTAGTATAAATCACTTATTTTAGTTAGCTTTGCCTAGACAGACCAATCACTGCATCCCACTCCTGCCTGCAGGGAGAGGCCTGTCAGGATTTGGGCATAGCACAGTGCAGCAGAGGCCAAACCCCAGCCAAGTGGGGCTGCCATGGTCAGTAAAACACAGGGACATGTAAGCTGGGGTTGTGTTTTATTTCATTCATAGCAGGCTAGTCAAACACAAACCTGGGATCCCACAACTCACCACGTATATTTAGGTGTTCTTGCAAACTATCAGATGTCAGAGTCTTTCATTTCAAAGGTTCAGAGAAAGTAGTTTCTACTTATATGTGTGTCCCATTTTACGTCCCTCCAAGTGCAGTCACTATTAGTGGATTGTAAAATAAACAACTACGCTGTGATACAAGTGCAGTTTAAAAACACCCTCTTCTTTGCCTCTACCTAGTACCTCAAATAGTACCTGACTTTTCAAATGCTTTATTAGATGACAGAAGATGCACATCCAATCCCTGTAGCCCAGTCATCCTATCACCACCAGAAACCATAGCATCTTCACATCGTACATTTCAATTTTCTGATCAAATATCAGAAGATATCACTTTTGAAATAGTCCAGTAAAAATGTAATCTAAGAATGTAACAAGAATCAGTACTATGACAACGAGCCTGAAGACAGTGCTGGATTTAGTGGGAAGAGTAATTTGTTTTAAAGTATTATGTCAAAAATGACAAAATACCTGGTCAAACACTACCCCAAAATCCCCAGGAGGCTTTTGTAATTTATGTTATTCTTCCCCTTTGAAACACCTTTCATAGTATTTTTTCATTATGGACTGAAGCGGGAAGTTCAAGTCCGTAATGAATATCCAGGGATGGCAAAGGCCCAGAATCACAGACCTGCTTCTCTTGCACATCATTGCTACTCTAAGAGTAAAATCAAAGGATTACCTGTGTAGTAACCATAAGTATCTTCAAAATCTGCAAAGCCAGTTTCCATGGTATCTGATGTCTTGCTCTGTATTTTTCACATGGGTTCATGAAGTAAAACTTCAAATCCTCTTTCAAAGCCGTCTCTTTTAGATCTAAATCTGATTGAGTCATCATATTTCTGCCATAAATAACACATTAATTAGAAACCAGCAGAATGTTTGGGAGACAATTTCCTCATTGCAGTTTCACCTCAGATCACCACATGACATAAAAGGTCCAAAATAGTTTTTGGGTTATTTTACCCAAATGCAAAAATATTTCCCTATGATCACATCATTAAAAATCATCTAAACACACCATTAAGACAAATATTAAAACATACCATTATTAAAACACGCCATTTAGACAATTAACAGGCATTAAATACGAGGGTCTCTAACAGTAAGAAATGGAGACTTGCTATCACTCTCTTAAAAATCCATTTGAAACAAAAAGAGACCACTGTTAACACAGTTGTCTGAGTAACTCACATTCTACCAGAAGAAAAACATTAAACCATAGCAGGCTTTACACACACTTCTGTTATGAACATGCAGCTTTAAGGACTAAATTAAGAGGCATTTATTTATTTAAATACCTGGACATGTAAAAGTCAGAGGACCAGGCACAGAAGACTGTTGTTGTACGTGTCTTAAATTACCCTAAGTTTCTCCTTCAAGTGAATGGGACACTGAAAACACTTTCCCCATCTCCTAATAATTTTAACCCTGTTTTCCAGTGCCATAAATTTTCAGAACTTTCCTACTTCACACAGATCAGAACCAAACTTGTTATTTTTTTCCTTCCCTTTAGATGTTAAGAGAATCATATCTACCACTGGTTGATTATCAGACCCATTTACCATTCATAATATTATTCCCAGTGTTCTGAATTTTATAAAGGATAACGTTTTGTCTCAGGCTCAAAATCAAAAGCATTGATTCCAAGTTTTCAGGTACTTGGAATACTTTTTCATTTTAACTCTTTGTGGCCTCACTTGTCTGAAGTGCACAGGTATTTAAGCTCAAGTTGCAGATCATGAAGTACCTTTGATTTGCTAGAACCAGCTGTCCCACAAGAAGAGAAATTTAAGTTAAAAAAGCACAGTCAAGCTGACACTGTGGTGTTTCTTCAGAAGAGGAAGTGAAAACAACAAAAAATCTATTTTAATGTTAAAAGCTCAAAAACTATCTTTCCTACACAGCCTTAAATCAGTCTTTCATGAAAATGATGAGAGGCAGGATGATTTTGGTTTTTGAAGCAGGAAAAACCTGGGAAGTTTCCAATAAAAAGAAACTGTGGACAGCATCCCTATCTACATTTATAATAAAAACATACTTGACTAGCTTTAGTAATGTCTAAGATAAAAAAGCTTTGAAAAATGTAAACACACCTGGCAGAAGAGCATGTGATAATTATAGCTGTGAGCATTGATTCAGGCAACAGGTACATATATACTTCAATCCTGCACTGATACCCAGAGATATCACTGCTCCTGTACCAGTTTCTCTTGAACAGGCAGAAGCATTTGTGTGGGTACAAAACGAACGAGCTAACCCACTGTGAAAGTGACAGGAGTCGGTGGGAAAGTAAGAGGAAACAGAACAGGCTTAAGTTGAATTTGGTCAAATTTTAAAGCATGAAGGTATGAAATAAGAACCACTCCAAGACTTCAGCAAAATCGTGCCCTAAACTTCCAGTAAAAGCATATAAAAAGTGATAGATCTTAGAAAAAAAAAACCAAAAACACAAACCAAAAAAACACCTAAGCCAACTCCAAATCAAACAAAATCAAACAGCAAACTTTATAACAAGCACATTTTTTTTTAATATTCAAATACATACCATGACAGGCATAATAGTTTATTCCAAAGTTGCTTGTCAAGACCTTATAGCTATTCCGAAAACTTGATGTTGACTAATAACAGCACCTTCACATTTACAAAACCCTCACCTGTGCCTAGGAATTATATTCATTGATGTCTTTAGCTCCCTTTATTAATTAACTGTAGAAATTACGAGCAGCAAATTCGACCAAAGAAAGCAACACCTTTTGTCGGCTTAAGATCCAAGATTCAAGCCTATATCACTGTTGGACTTTGTCTTCAAAAAAAAAAACAAAAAAAAACAGGTATCCTCTGGTGTAGTATTTAAGAAATAATTAATTTCTTGAACAGGTGAAACAGGTAACAGGGCAACAGGTGAAATATAACAACTGTTTTCCAAAACATTTATTTCTAGAATAGATTCAAAATTACATCCAAATAGACTGCATAAAAACTGCAGAACTAGAACCTTCAACCAAAGCATTAAAGAAGTCTAAAAGCTCAAAGTGATTAACAGTAACTTACCACATTTAAAACAAACCCGGTAGTTCTACCAAATAGTTATTACCCTAATAATCTAAAACTAATTAAAACAAAGCACCCATCTCAAGACAGAGCCATGAAACACTTCAATTCAGACAAACCAGTGTAATTAACACCACTCAGTAGTTTCCATAGTATGCTTTGTGAAGCACTGACACAACCCAATTTTTGTGAATGAAGACTAGCTGTACTATGCATGCTTAGGTGCATATCCAGGTGTCATGAGTCTCATATATAATAACTGTTAGTAACTCAAGTCTAACAACTGCATTACTATAACCGAGACTTCAATGCTGTAGTTGGTAGGACAGTCTGTTGTTCGGCTGCTTTGTAGGGAGGCATTTTAGGACTCAACACTCCACTCAAGAAAGAGGTTTCAACAGTAAGGACTGCAATTTACCTACTTATGAAATACACTTGTAGTACTTAGCTCTTCACCCAGCAAGAAAAGCACCATTGAAGCAAGTGGCTAAAATGTGCTTAGTAAGTAAGCACAATCACTTACTTTTTTTTTAGTAATTCACTACTGTAGCAACACTGACAGTGCCCATCAGAATCCCGTATCAACAACATTTATCTGCTTGAACTCTGTATCTTGAAAAGGCATTAGCGAGATTGATGGGATGTTACGGGGGAAAGGAGGAAAAAAAAAGGAAAAGAAAAATTCATTGAGTTGAGTTCTACATATCAGCCTAGGCAACCCCAGCTTCACCTTCAAGAACTTTCCTAAGCTCAGCACTCTGCTAGAGGACGGCATCGCCTGGCGCTTCCCAGAAATGGAGGGGAAAGCCTCCCCATGCAGAGCTGCCATAGCTGCTCGGTTGCCGCGGGAGAAGTGGACTCAGCCGGGGCACACACGGAGCGCTCCACTGCCCCTCCGTGCCCGCAGCTCGCCGGGACACGGCGGAGCCGCCCCGCCACTGAGCCTCCCCGGAGGAGGGCAGGACCTACCTTTTCCCGCAGCCCGAAATGCGAGTGTGCTGCGACACCTCCGCCCGCGCCCACCTGTGCCCACTGCCCACCAGCTCCCCCGCCCTCCCCGTGCCCGGGGCTATCGCGGCCCCGGCCGGCGGGATGGGATAGCCCCAGCATGGGAGCGCCCTGACCCCGCTGCCCGCCGGGCGGGCTGACCCGCGAGTTCGGCGCCGCGCCCACCCCGGCCCGGCCGCTTCGCTCACCCGCTGGCAGCGGCCCGCCCGCCGGGCAGGCACTTGAGGGGGATCTCCATGAGCCGCGGGGCTCGGCCGCTGTCCGGGCGGGGCAGGACTCCAACGGAGCGGCCCTGACCCCACACGCTGCCCCGCCGGCCGCGCCGCCTTTATGAGCCCAGCGGAGGAGGGCGCCCGCCGCCCACGTGCCCTGCGCCGCCCGGTCCGGCCGGTGCGGGTCCCGTTCCCCTGCCCGCCGCCTGCTCCTGCCCCGTGCGCGGACTCTGGCTACAGGAGTAAGGCTCCGTGCTCTCGGGCACGTGTGTGACTCTTGGGGATGTCCCGTGCGCGCCTCAGAGTTGGACTGGAAGATCCTTGTGGGTCCCCTCCAACTCAGCATCATCTCTGATTCTGTGGTAACAGTAGTTGCCTTACTGCCAACTAGTAGTTGTAGACACGGAGATAATGTGCAGGAAAGACTGCAGGTGAGCTTAGCTACTACAGAGTTGGTCGTCTTGCAGGTCAAGAGGTCCTTAGTTCCTCAGAGGTTTAATGCTGTTACTCCAAGCTAGGGTGTTCAAAACAGAATGTAGACTCATACGAGGTATCATTGCAGCAACTGAGCTCTCTACCTGCCAACACAGTGGGGATGGGCAGTGCAGGATTCTTATGTAATGCTCTCAGATGATGGCGTATTTGGTTATGGTCACACTGTTTAAGGGAGAAGAAGGAACAAAAGCCCAGACAAACATCCATATGCAGTTACTCAACGTTAGCTGCAAGAGCATTGTGCCAGCTCATGCATGAAAGTTTTCTTAAGGCTTGTTCTGCCATAGCTACTGCATCAGGCAGGAAGATGCTCCCAACAGATGCAGCCACAGGCTTGGTTTTTTACAGCAGCATGTGTGTGTCTTCCTACCCCTTGTCTCCTTTCCTGTCCCTGCTATCTGCCAGATAAGCTATGCCTTTACAGGTTTTAATACTGGATAGGTGTGAACATATCTGAATTTTATTTCTTACTCTTTTGCATGCACACTGTTTACCTTCCCTTGAGAACATGCTTCAATCCAACATGGAAACTGGTACTTAGAAACAAGTAAAGCCCCCACCTCTCTTCCTCTCGATGTAACTTCATTATCTTAAGAGATCTGAGCTCTGCTGAAAACAAGAAGTTCTCCCTAACTGTATATGCAAAACATTGGCATTGAAATAAGTATTGGTATGAGAATAGCGGTTACCCAGTTTAGCACCCTGCAACATTTTCATGAGGAAATAGTGACTACTGGTATTTTCAAGTGACTCTTTCCAGAGCCCAATGAGAATCAGAACAAAGAAAATCTCTTACCACAGCTTCTTGGTCAGGGCTAAAAGCCCTGTTTTCCTTAGGATGGCATATTTAAGCATGAGTTTATCAGATGCTTTATCTGCTTCCTTGCTCTCCCCACCTGCATTTTACAGTTCTATCTGTGCTTGATTGTATCAACATAAAGATACCAGTCTCCAGGATGCAGCTTTACATGTGCTACCAGCATTGCTAATGCTGAGATCATTGATACTCTGAAGTCACAAGGGTTGTTTTAGAATAAGATCATTGTCACACATCTTGGCTCTGCAAGGCCATAACCAGCACATCATATGTTGATAAGACAAAAAAACCTCACCACACACAACAGCAGCAGCCACAGATCTGGCAGAGCTATACTTCATCTCAAATGCAGCCAGCAGGCTAGAAAACACAACATGGACTGGCTGCTTCTCAGGTGAGCAAAATACTCAGGCAGATGAAGATCTTAAACACCAAGGATCAAACAGGCCAGAAACCTAGATAAGCAAGCACTTAGATTGCCAGCAGTAGCACCAAGGTGAACAATGTATGTTTGAGTGTCTGGTTTTTTCTTAAAAAAACCAGAATGTAAGTAAGTATCAGATATATAATACAAGCAGCATTTATTTTCCCAGTCAGAACTGGACATTGTGAGCAGTTGTCAGCCAGTAACCTTTGAGACTACTGTTCTTCTTTCCCAGTGTAACGACCTGCACCTGTAGCCAGAAATACATGATTGCTGTCCTGCTAAATTTTTAAGCAGTTGTCCCTTCTTTTTCCCCTCACCCCATCCTATCCTTTGCTTTAAACATCCTTCTCCTTCTTTTGGATAGCCCTCCCCTCTGGCTTCGAAGTCTGCCCCTGCCCATTACTGCCTGAGGGCAGCTAGTATTTTGTGAACTCTTTCCTCCCCAAACCCACACAACTGCCAGCAACGCTAAATTAGAAGTTGTGGAGTCCAGCAGAAGTTACAGAGCATAGTTTTCCAATTAATTTCTGCATCTCAGTTGGTTGACTTTTTAGCTGTAACACAAGCACAGGTCATCACTTACAGACTCTACCAGGGATTTCTCTGCAAAACATGCTTCACTTCAGGCGATAGAAACCAGTCTTCAGTGGAAGACTTCTCCACTTGTACTAGGAATAGAAAGAATCTGTATACACTATCTTTTCCTGCTTTATGGTCATTCATTGTAGCTTTCCATGCCTTATGCTCATACTGCAGGCTTCTATTAACATGCTTTCTCTCTACTATTATAAAACTCTGTAAGAATTTGATACTTTAGAGCTCTGTCAAATTTTGTTGAAACACTGCTAATTTAATAAGTTAGCAGTGACGAAGCATATGTTCTGCCCCATTTCTAAATGAAATCAGACCACTTCTTGCCTTATAACTGTACTGGCAAACAAAGTATTCCATAGCTGTTTACAAAATGTACCTGCATTTTAAGTGAATTATTAATTCTAGCTTTCTCTTAACTCTGCATGAAAAAGAATTTCATTGATCTTAAAGTGATTGCCATCCTTGTCAGAATTCCTTGCATAAACTACTTATACAATGGTGATGTGCACATTGTATCTTGTGTATTGTCAGAGATTCGTAAGGAATTTGTTGTGTCAAGAGAAAACATGGTCACTTAGTATTTGCTTTTAGAGGCAAGACTGCCTTGCATCTTCCTGAATAACTTCAAAAGTCTTCAATCTTAGATGAGTGTTGAAAGACAAGGACCTCAGTACACAAAACTTTCAGATACTGTGAATAATCTGTTCTGCCTCCTCCTTGCATTTGGTTTGCTTTTGTTGAATTTGAGGAGTGTTCTTAGTGTAAGGTTAAATACTTGAATATTTGTTTCTATGGCGAATTCTGAAATGCTGTTAAACATTAGCTGGAAACAGGTCCTCACCAGGGTCCACAGGAACTATCATGACTACAGGAAATCCAAGTTCACACACTCCACACTCTGTTTCATGCCAGAAATTACATAGTGCTATTAAAAAACAAAGCTCTTATATTAACCTGGCAACACATTTACTCTACAGATAAATACTGACACACCCAATACTTACTGCAGCTGGAAGTGTTTATTGTAGCGCATTTACAATGTGTAAGCATTCAGACAGAACATGTTCAGTGTCCTCTGCAGCATTATACATTGTCACACACAGCTACAGCAATGTTGCTCACAAATGCAAGTTCCCTAAAATATGCTTCCCTTTGGTTTTTTATTCTGCTCCTGGAGTGAACAGACTGCAGAAGATAAGGTATCCATTAAATGGTATCACAATCAACAAAGTATATAAACTAAATTGTCAAAACTGATCTTTTATAAAAGCTAATGTTCAGCCAGACACTGACAGTAGCAGGTTTTTTGGTTGGTAGGAAGAATCCAGTTTCTAAAGCATGGAAAGATATGACTCTCAGAGACATATCTCTAAACCTTAGTTTAGACTTCAGGTTTCCAGACTTGTATACCAGAGGAAGATTTCAAATATAAAAAAATAGATATTTTGAAAGTGCTTTTGTCTGATTTTTCCCTTAAAAACATAAGATCCAAACACTGTTAAGCTGAACACTGTAACTGATCCTGCCCAGTGCTTGATACATGAGAACTTTTCTCCACTCAACTCATGCCTCGAACTTCAGTTCAGCCTGGCATATCCCAGGCTCTCTGAGAATAGACTGCCACTTACATCCAGCTGTACTTCTGTTTAAAGAAATATTTGTTTTATGCTTTCAGATATATTTGAATGGCTTGTGTATCAAGTCACTGTAATGACTCCAAAACCAAATTACATCAGATTTCATAGTATTTATTTTTACTATGAGCAAATAAACAAAAAATGCTGAGGGCTCTAGAGTGAGCTTTCATTCAGTAACAGGTCAGCCACAGACCTGTTAGTCAATGCCTGCAGTACTGACAGCTGGGTTGGTGTTCAAAGCTGAAGTTGTCCAGTGCTAGTTCTACTTACAGTTGAAAGTTACTACATTTATAGTCTACTCTTATAATCTAGCCAAGTTTCTGAACACAGACAGATTTTTATTCCCTTTGCATTCTAGCACAATTTAACAGAGGAAACAAATAGAATAAAACTAATAAAAACCAACCCCCCAAACCCCCCTGAACTAGCAGTAAGTGTGTAATCAAAAGGACTGTAAGTTTAGCATAAACTTCTGCCACAGGCTTACACTGTTTTTTGAGAAAAGTAAATTAAGTCTTTAGAGATAAGGTTTTCCACCAGTTCCATTGTCCAGTTCTTGCAATGTGTGCTGCTGCAAAGCCTCCATGATATGCTCCCACAATTCATTAAATATGTTCACTACAACCTGTACAAGAGAGGAGGGGGAAGTTGTCAGGTACATGCATCAAAATAATAGTTTCATTGTACGAAGACCCTTAAAAATGCAACTGTACTATTACCAATTTGACATTCATTGATAAGAAACTGCTACGAACCACCAGAAAACATTTTGAACATAAGACCGCTCTTCTAGATGCCTGATCCCCACTGCACAGTCAGTGGGAAAATTATTACATCCCCACCCTATCCTGCCTTATGCTGGTTTTCTTGTCTGGTTAAACTGAGAGGTGTGTGCAGAAAAAGAAATATTAACATGTCCATGCCCTTTACCCAGGAGCAAGATGCCCTGCTCTGCTTCATCCCACACTTTTATCTCCAGTAAGACACTCGGTCAGAACAGGGACTAGCTCACGGCAGGCTCTGTCATCTCCCTGCTCCAAAATATGTCCCCATCTCCTCCCTCTCACAGATATATTCTACCAGGCACAAAACAATACAGCCCACCAGAAAAGTCCAATACCAAGGAGTTGCAAATGCCTTTGATCTTTTTAATCAAGCGGCAAATATTTTTCAGCTCCCCCACCAAAAGGCCCTTCAGCAAGGAAGACTCAGAGCTGCTGCTAGCCAGGTTAAATATAAACCATGTATCCTGCAATCAGTATTCCTGAAGAAACACAGCTTCAAATAACTGAAGCATTTTCTCTCCATAATGGAAGTTAGGCAATGTTTTCCAAGTGCTGTGGTAGTACCTTAAACTGCATGCTGTCTTAAAACCTTGACAAGCTGATTTTCTCCCCAGGTTTCAGGCACATTGCCTGCACACGGTGTCATTAAAAAGTGGATAAGAAAACACTGACTCTAAGTCCTGCCTGTTGCAGTAAGTACAGGAAATGTTAATGTTTACATATTATACATATGGGGTTCCCAAGTGACTGTATACATACTTTCCGTATCATTTTTCACAAGTTAAGTGATTCTTAATTTGGAAGTTCCCTCGCATCTTCTAAGAAATTTGTTGGCTGCAGACATTTTGCCGAAGTCCTCTGATCATTAGAAATAGTTTAGGATTTTTGTGTGGGGTTCCTCCCCTTCCCCTCCCCAATTCCCCCAAAATTCAAAAACTTTGAAAACTTTTCACAAACTTTGTACCAGGGACATTTTGTAGTGCACTGCTTTTGCATATACTTTAATAAATAATTTTAATATAGATACATACCATTACAACAACAGAAGAGAGATGCAGAACTTTCCTCCTCTAACCTGTACCTGCCAGAGTTTGGTGAGTCTTTGCACTGTGATATAAATCTCTGAAGTTCTGTCTCTGGAAAGCCATCTTGCTGGTAGTGCTAAAGATTGATACTTAGTTAAACCTTTAACAAAGCTAAAATTTACAATAACCCAAATTCTCCCCAGACCACTTTTCAGACACTGCTCAAGTCTGAAATTAGAAGATTTACAGAACCTAATGTGAAAATATTGCTTTTTAGTAGATATTTAGCTTCCATTGGAGCAGAAAAACAGACCGACTTTATAAGAAAAACAAAGTACAGAGGGATTAAAACCCCTCCTGTCATCACTTTGCACTCTCAAAAGCAGTCATTATATCTATTCTTTAGATTGGTATGCACTGCAAGTTAAGGTATTGAGGGAGATGAGAATTTTGATAGCACCAATCTTACACTGTTATTCCAAATGAACAGACTGTGCTTACCTTAACTGTTTCATATGTGTCGGTAATGAGTGCAATGAAGAGACTCAGCACCATATAGATGAACAGACTGATGAAGGAGTAGAGGTAGATCCTACTGAATAACCAAACTAAGTAACTTTTCTGCTGCATTTCTGCAAAGGTGGCAAACATGTCATCTCCATTGATCAGTGAAAAAAGGCATTCAGAAACCATGTTCAGAGTGCGAAACTAGAGAGGAGGGAAGAAGACAAGGACATGTGTCACTGCTTTATTTGGACACAAAGACTGTACATAACATGAAGAAGATACACAGCTGATGACTGACTGCTTCAGATCTCTTCCTACACCTAGGGGATGACAAGGTGCAAACAGTAAAACATCTGAGGTACAAGCAAGTTTGTCACCTCCTATACACATGCATATTCAATTCAGATGAGTAAGTTTCTCTTTTAAAAGGGATAAGCATAATGTCTCCAAAGTTTTAGTCTGACACCAGTGTTCTACAAAATGGAAATTATTTCTTAAAATATCAGCATGTGATTGGGAGTCACAGCAGCTTCCACTTCTGACTTAGAGCTTTCATAACTTGAGGACAGTCTGACTGAGTCATGGACGTCAGACTCCTCAAACGGAGCAGCATCATGTTAAAGACGTACTATTTTTATATTAAGGGAAGCCTTTACATGGAGAACTAGAAAACAACAATAGCAATCTCTCGTTCTGTTATTCAAGTTGTCTTTTTGCATGGTCAGTACATTACCTTCACATGATATGGTCCCAGTACAATCCATCCACAGAAACAATAGCCCAGGTAGATCATAGCAGCACAACAGCAGAACCTCATTACATTGGGTAATGCTGCTCGCAGTGTTAGGATGAGAAGCTGCACAAAGCAATGTAAACAGTTAGAATTCCACCAGATACTTCTTCCAGTCATCTTATAGCAACAAACAGAATAAATACCAACAGTATGAAGATCCCAGGAGATCCTTACATTATACTTCTGAAAGAAACCTAGGTAGCGAATGACTCCAAGCCACACGAGCATAGTGGATATTCCTAGGAGTATGCTACAGACATCATAACTTGTCAGACTCTAAAAAAAAGCAAGAGAAGAAACAAATAAAAAAATAAGAAAGGAAAAAAATTAATTATTGTAACAACTGACAGGTTCTAAATTGTGACTCCCATTACTACAAAGATTTGTTAAGAAACATTTTTCCTTTATCAAACTCTCCCAATTAGAAATTAGTTTGAGGCAATATACATTAGAGAGAGGTCCTGCCAAAGAGCAGGGGCACTTTCAAGTGCAACTGATATCACATACCTTTACACATGGCTGTTTGTAAAATAGATTCTGACAAGATGAGCTTTATTGGCAAGGCCAAGAGTACAGATGCACTGCAGAAGCAGAGACACTTCCCCTGTACCTGGCTCACCAAGATCTGCAGTGGCACTGCAAACATTTTTATACTGCTTCCAGACTTGCAGCAACTGCTTCTGGAATCTGCATTGACAGATTCCTCAGAGCATCTTAGGAATCTCCCCACTGGATCCCAATGGACAATGTAGACATGACACAGAGTAAAGAACGTTCTTCCAGTATGTAGGACAAGCTGTTTGTAAAAATTAGTATGACTTGTCAGCATTGCTCGGATAAATACTCAGGAGGACCTTGTTAGCTAATTGGGAACTATGAGGTATAGAAAGCTATCACGGAGAAAACTAAATAGCTTCTAATTAATTCTAACCAGAACTTATATTTATTTGCACTTCGTTGGTTTTTCCACCTATACATACTGGTCTGTTTTCTTCCAAGTTAGCATATATTCTGCTCTTGAACTACAGCTCTACTCTGACATGGATCGTGAAAGCTTACTTGAATAAGAACTTTTCATTATTTTCTGTTTCTATTCTCCTGAGAATAAAATTTAAATAATAAATATTGGCAATGGATATTGGCTAATCTTTCCTAGCAGCATAATTCATTTAGAGCTTGACAAGAAACAACTTTAGGCTACTTTAATATGATCTTGTTATTCAACCACTTTCATACAGTAACATGGAACAAGATCTTGTTATTATGGTCCACAAGGCTTGCAAAATGAAGTGAATGTACCTGTAGAAACATATATCAATAGATGCACTTATCGTATAAGATACAGGAACCCCAAATGCAAGATCTTATTCCAATCTTGTTCTCTTCTTTGCTTCTCCCAAAGCAGGATGGAGCTATCTCTTAGCTAACTTCCTCTCAGCTTCTTTCTAGTCTTAGTGAGTTTACAGGTCCTACGGTAAGATAGGGCAATTTGTACAGGGTGTTTGTGATAGTCAAGTTGTCAGCAGATGGATTTCAGACCCATCCTTTCATCACTACTGTCCAAAGTCCCCTGTGTTGCAATGTCACACTTCAAAGTCTGCTACAGATTTTGTGAAGAACAATATTATCTGAATATCAGAGTGCTTCAGGATAGCATATTATAATAATTTTTCTCCCCTAATTCTGGCTACACATAATGTTTTACGAGTTTTGGGTTTTGTCCATATCAAGTTTACTTTAGAAACTGAAAGCCCAGAACCTGCTGTGGCTGATTGTTACATACATGCTGGAAAACAGAAGCTGGGAAAGCAGCAAAGTGATGTTTAAGGAGAGAGACTCTGTGCTAGTGAACCACTTGTAAACAGAGTTCCGAAAGTTACATGCTAAATTTGAAAATATCCATCAAATGAGGAAATATAAGTGAGGAAGAGAGGAAGTCAACAGTCAGACTTTCAGAGATGTTCATTTTATTCCTCAGAGTCACAGGGAGTAAAGGTAATTTAGAACTATAATATATAGTGATATTTGGAGTTTTTAAATCTTGCTACTAGAAACAGCATGCATCAGTTACAATACTGGAGGAGAAGACAGAGTTTTAAAATTTCATGCCACTCAGAAGCAAGTACAGCCAGCCTAAAGTCCTCTGAGAGATTTAAACCTAGGTGGGACAGAAACAGTTTTGCTTCCATCTGATAGTGTGAAAAGCTTACCTTAGCTTGTATCTCCATCTTTAGAGTTGATCCAACAATAGTTAGGACATCACTAACCATAATCAGGATGTACCATCCATTGACAAATTCCATTTGATCACTGAAAGATACTTCTTTCTTATAATAATATAGGAAAAACCTTACAAATTCCTAGGGGAAAGGAGGAAAGAAAACAGTTAATCAGGCTTACACAAGATAAGACTTTTCAAAGAAGGAGTTATACCCACCCTTTGGAGCCAAATTCCTTTAATCACTGATCGTGTGCAAAGGATCAATGAAGCCAGACAAGTCAATATGACAAAAGCATCGAAGATCATCATATAATGAGTGTTCTTCTGTACTGCAAGAACAAAAATATACATGTTTATCTTGTTGACGATCTTGAGTATTGAAGTAAAAATCAAGTTTTGGTGTTAACTATATTTATACAACTGAATTAAGAAAAATCTTAGCATTTTTCCTACAAAAGTTTATCTGACGTATTTCTATGAGAGACACAAGTGCATCTGAGCTACAGATACTACTTCAGCAACTTTAGGAGGGTTGATACCACAGCAAAAATATACCAGAGTGTGAGTGCTTCTTACAGCCCCGCAGAATCAGAGGTGAGATTTAATAATTTTACAGGGACTAGAATGGCCTTTGGAGTGACAGAATTTCTCAAAAAAAATTTTAAAAATCCTAGGAACTTTATAACAAGTATTTTCTCTTCCAGACCAGTATTTGACAATCAGATAGCTTTTCTGTCCTAGAGCAGTGCAGATAACTTACACTGCTGCTCAGCTAGCCAAGATCAACATTGAGTTAGACATGAGCTCTCCATCTCTTATGTTACTAAAATTCATATTCTTGATCATCTAAAGTTAAACATTGTACCAAATCTGTTTCTTTGTTTTTATACCTCCCATACAGCTGGAACTGAGACAGTGTAAAGATTAGATTTTTAATGCTTAAAAGAATGGTGGTTTGAGAAAAAAAAAAAAAAAAGAAAAAGAAAAAAAAAAAGCTAAATTTGCAAGAACATGCATCAGTTCTACAAAATGGGTTACTGAAGTTCTAGTTGATTTCACAAATTGCATTTCTCAGAAAAAGCCCACCCAGTGCTTCCTTGTTATACTGCTGCTGTTTAAGTTGGTTTTGCCATGTAGTGCAAACAGCAACAAGTTGTTATTGTTCAGCTGCAGTCATTACCTTCCTACCTTTCCTTGGATCTCAGAGCATACCAGAGGGTACTCTGGGAGATGGTTTTGGGGAGTGTTTTAGGGAAACTTGGTCACCCAGGGCGGACCCTTGGGGCAGTGGGGTTTGCGGCGGCCCCCGCAGCGCCGTCTGCTGGGCACGACTGGCACTGCTGTGCTGCAGGATGCACTCCCTTCAATTCCTCCCTCATTGATTTCAGTCTGGATCTTTACAAAAACACCAGTTCTCCTTTTTCACTACCAGCTCTTCATTTCCTAGTATAGGCATAGCAACGGGAAAAGTGGCAAAGTAGAAAAAAGGACCTGGTACAACCTATTGCACAGTGGAACCTGAAGTCCTGGAAAGCTTCTATCGAACAAATAATTTTTGCTAATGAAAAAAGGTGATGTTTTGGCCAGGCAAATAGCTGCCAACAAAGATGGCTCAGCCCTGTGAGTCACCATACAAGAAAGTTAGTCATACTGTGCACCTCAGTTATAGCTGAATACACAGCAAATGGCATTTAAGCAACAATAAGAAGTGTTTCTAGCCATTCCACTCCAGCGAGCCTTAGCAACAATGCTTCCTTATCTTTTCTGGTGCTAAGTCCTGAAATAAGAGTAAATCAGTTTCAACTTTCCACCACTATCATGTGTCCTGTTGCCTGGTGCTGGAACAGTTCATAACCCTGCCTTAGGAAATGAGTAGCATAAGTTCAGAAGCCAAAGATAAAAGGATGTACAGTGAGGCATGGAAAAATCCGAGTTTGACATTATCTCATATCAAGCTTTGAGAACTGCTACAGAAAAGTAATGGTGTGGCTGGATTCCCAGGATTTCAGATCAGAGGTTGAAGAGCAACAATTTCTTAGAAAATCAGGATTTAGAGTGCACATACTAGAGATTGTTTGTCAATGATGCCTCATATTTTAATAAAGAAAAAGGTTAACAAACATTGTGCTAGTGGACAAAATTATAGCATGAAAATCTGAACACATTTATGTCACTTACTTGATCCAGAAACATGCCAGTCTTTACATTCCCTGATCGCTATGTCATTGTCTAGACTTATTTTAATTCTTCCACTGTGTGCTTTATTATCAAACACGATCTGTATTAAAAACAAAAACAAATGAAAAAAGGTGCATGTCTTTATAAAGTTAAACAATTACATAGGTAGCCCACTGTATTGTTAAGCCTGCATAATGATCCAGAATAATTCTCCTAGGGGGGAATTTATAAAACTTCTTAAAGCTTAATGTAATTCCAGTATCTTCAAATAAACACTGTGAACGTGAAAGACAAATCTGGTGAACTGTGCCACAAATTTCTTGATCAACTAGTTACTAGGTGAAATTCTTTTAAACTACATTCTCATTCCTCTATGACCTGAAAACAACTTTTCCCAGAAGCATCTCACTAAAGAGAAGAGATTTACATTTTCATTATACTTCAGATGGATTAGAGCACAAGTGGCTGTAAGCCAAGCAAGTGCTTCAGGACCGCATCAGGAGCACTCAAAGTTCAACCTCCTACAGTCACAACTGCTGGTTATTTACAGGGTACACTAAGCCATAACAGAGTAATCCAGGCACCACTGACCCACTGGAACTCAATACTCTTCAGAAAATATCTGTGCTGAGTGTGTGCAGTACACCAGCAAGTCACTTTCCGGTTTTGAACAGAAAAACACATGGCAGGCTTCCACATACCCTCAGAGTGAAATCGTAACAGTCGGGGAGCTCGTGGTGACGAACGGTCTGGAGGTTGATTGCCTTCAGATTGAACATGAGCTGCACTGCCACCAGTCTACAACAGAGCTTCAGATTAGCCTGTCACAGGGAAAATGCACCAATACCCCAATGCAGGAGGTGCTCATTCTTCCTCACCTGGGGAAATCCAGAGTGAAATTCAAATTGTGCTTTCCCATTGTGGTGTTGTCTAACGAAGTCGTTGGCTCAATGTACAAGCAGTCTGGAATGGATAAGGACTCACAACAATATCTCATGGATTATCAGGTTCTTTAACCATAATCTGCCTGTCCCACTCCCGAGGCTGTTATGAGCTGTTGGCTACACCAGACAAGATAGCATGCTTGAGTGAGGAGTCATCTGAGAAGCCAGCTGACAAATATACTGGCTTCCTTGAACGCCAGCCAAGATATTCATTATAAATTCACAGGGAAGGCTCCTGAAATAAGCCCCAAATACTTGTATTAGATGGTCATCAGTGCTAAAGGTTCATCACTTATTTGTGGCATTAGACATTGGAGGTGAGGGCTAGAGGTTAGTTACACAGTACTTTTCTTACCAGTTTTGGCTGATAGTAAGTTCAGTACAGATCACGTGATAGGACTATACAGTACTGCAAAGTTTTTAAAAGAATTTATCAAAAACTTAGGGTCCCTCCTCCCAAGGAACGGGTAAAATAAATTAGGTTCATCACCAGTCACAATCTCTGGGTCTATATCAAAAGTGTCATTTCCAGGACAGATGATTCCTCGTTTGTAGAACTGCTGGCAAACAGCCAAAGGCGTCTCTTCTTCTCCCCTCTTCTCATAAGCATGATTTCCAACAGATATGTTGGGCAGCTGGAGGTACTAAAGTTCAGAACAAACAAACCAACTTAAATGTGGCTGAACCACATTTAACCAATAAAACTGCTAGACTCCGAGGGAAAAGAAAACAAAACAAAGCAAACCCAAAAGTGTTTAACAGTTGAGTCCTCAAATATTTTAAGGTATTTGACAAAAACACTAAATACAGGATTTGGATCTAAACATCTTTTTGCTTATTATGTTCTTCTCTTTACAATCCTTACTAGAAAGCCTAACTTGTTACTTGCAAAGAATTCCAGCTCAGATCGAAGGACTGCTTTGAGTGTAGAACTAGCACACTGATGAGCTTTGAGGATGTCATGACAATACAAAGCTCCAGCAATGACAGAAAACCTAAATGAGCTGATGCTTTAGTCCTAAGCAATTGACACAGAAGTTCAATTCAAGAAAAGGTACCCAGACAAAGATCATATATACTGTATATGTTGCAGCGGCAATCCCTACCTGGTTTATTGCAAAGAATATCTGGTCATAGACATCTGTTTGTGTGTATACAGCATAGGTATCATCCATTCTGTCCATATATCCTTTCAAGAAGAGATGTTTGAAGGCAACAGTGTTCTCTTCTTTGAAGGCAACCACCATTTGATTGCTCAATCCAAAAACCACCAGCTGAAAAAGACGTTTATATTTCCTGTTCAAAGACAAAGTTGGCTTCTGGATCAACATATGAATCCTGTCTTTAGTCACAGTGGTAGACATGGCAATTACGTGCAGACTGCTCCATTTCACAGCAGGTCAAAAGAAAGTTTGAGTTTAAGGAAGCAGTGGGTTTCAAGAATGGGCCTTTAACATGTTTACAGCATCTTGGCCAAGGACTCACATTTTTACAAAGAAAATGATACCATCTCAAGTTTGGGCTCCCTATATACTGTTACACATGCTTTGTTAGTTCAGCCTGGCGTCAGTTGACTTGCCCTGGGGGAATATCATTGTTCCTCAGCCAAAAAGGCAGGACCAAACTTAGCAAGACCCCACTTTGAAGTCATTACTCCAGTGCACAAAAGGCAAATTGAGGACAATTCAGGAAAATAAACATCTCTCAATCAAGCTTCAGTGCAAAAGTGCTTTGAGAATAACTGACCAAAGCTGTGCTTGTAACAGGATAACACCTGAAGTTGGTAAAAAAAAAAAAAATATTGCAAGTATTCATGAAAAGTGAGCACAAAACTGTGTTAGCTACTATCCAGACTGGAGAAGGTTTTAGAAGTACATGATGTACTGCTTCTGGGAGCTCACAATTCTCTTGACTATTGTTTCAAATCTGGTGTCAGGTGTATTGTGAAGAAACTCATCAGAGATAAGTCTGAATCATTAGTCTACAGATTAGTTTTACAGCCATGATGCAAACTGGATATGTAGGTTTGGATAAGGATAACTCAGTTACAGAGATACTGAAATGCTCTGTAGGCAAGCTCAGCATGTCTGCACACAGGAATACACCAGCAAACCAACACTGCTAAGACTGAATTATGTATAGGCAGATTTTCTCTGAAAATACTAAATCAGCATTAGTTTCTTTCTTATTTGGATTCTTCCATCATCAAATTTTACTTTTAGTTGCAAAATAGGAGAAGTGACAATCAGAGTATTACGGCACATTTAAAAACAAAGCAGTGAGGGACACAAATATGCTGCCAGCTGCACAGCAGAAGAACTCTTATTTCTGCAGTTTGTGCCATCGTTCATGCAACCATGAAAAACATTCTTTTCTACACATGTATTGTCATAGCACTGACTCAACCATAAAGGGAAGTCACATGTGGACAAATCTGAAGGATCATCACCTGAGGCTTAGAAAGGTTTTATGAAACGCCTTCTTCTGCCTTAACCACAGGATTTTGAGACAAACAACTGTGTTTTGGGCAGCAGATAAATGTGCTTTATGAAATCTGTGGTGCGAGGCTGGGTGAGAGGAATAGGGAAGAAGAATTTCTGAGGTTTTTTTCAATGCAGGAGTTTGTATGTCATATGCAAGATATAAGGGAACATCATGAAAACATCACCAATTTCAGTTCTTATCACTGTGATACTGAAGCAGAAGTGGCTTTTCATTCCCTCAAACACAATAGTGAAGCAGGTATTGGGGTAACAGATGTGTAGGAATGACATCCTTGGGGGGAAAAATGCGAAAGAAAAAGAAAGGTAAAGGAAGAAGTCAGTCTGAGCCCTTAAACATGGTTCCTTTCATCTGTACTCCTAGGAAAGCTGTTTTTTCAGTCTATAGTTTTAGGAGAAAATTATGTCACCTGAGGTCTAAACTATATATATGCAAATAAGATAATTTTGCGATCTATCCTTTCCGTTTCTCTGCGCCCCACCATGAATAGGATGTCACCTGCATTCATTTGACTTCCCATAGGCTAGGTCTGTGCTTCCATAGGTACTCACCTGAACTGTAACCATTACTATTTTGAGTAACTGAATCCCAAGTTTCCAAGGCTTTCTGCCGCGAGCCCAAAATTTTTCACATGGGTTCATGAAGAAAAATTTTAACTTCCTTCTAAGCTGGTCTTCCAAAAGCCCCTCCTGTGATACTGATGAGTGTCGTTTGTAGCTGCAAAGGTTTTCATCATCATGAGCACTGCAGCTGCTCACAGACACTTCAGAATTTTCCATTTCTGAAAAGAAAAGCAGTCCTTGTCAGTTGAAAAACATGCAAGCATCAATATAGTAGCACCAGATCAGCATGCACTAACAACCTGGACTCCAAAGATGTTTATCTTCTGTGAAAGGCACTTGCACATTACACAGAATTGTAGACCTTTCTCATATTATTGCACACATTCTGCAGAACTCCAAGAAAAATTTGGGCAAGTTCTTAAACTTGCAGCTAGGCTGCCAGGACACTCATTTAATAGTGGAATTTCTGTCCATTTGGAATTACAGAGTCACTTCCTGAAAACTACCTCTCTCACTTGCCAACGAGAGCATATATGCAAGACATCCTGACTCAAGAAAAGCACCAAAAGCCTCTCATGAGCATTCACTCTTCTGGAAAAATTATCTACTGCAGTAGCTAGTATTTTCCTCCACACCTACAAGCCTATGTCCAGTCCCTGAAAGAAATGCAATTTTCAAGAGAGACAGCAGTTCTCTTATACGTTTATATTAGCATTGTTCTCTCTTGGAAATGGAGATGGAGCATGACCAATTGCAATTCAGATAAATTACCTGAGAGCATTAACTTGCCATTATGTCTATTTTTTTGGATGCGGGCAGATCCAAAGACCCAAGGCAAACTAACAGCAATCATGAACCAGACAAAAAGATCAAGAGGTAATTGAATCATGATTAGTTGAAGAGGCTCAACATTTCAGTTGAGTTTGAGGGGGAAAGATTAGATGAGAATCTTCTAAACATGGTTTGAGACATTACTTTGCATAATATTCAGCGTGTTTAGATTTTCATGTGTTACTAAGTTCACTGACTCCCAAACATTTTATAAATGTATTATAAATATTTAAGAGGTAGTCAGGAATATTTATTTCAGATAAAAGACTAATGACATTAAGAACAGAGAAGATAGCCTAGGCTGTGAATAAAGATGTGCCTTATTAGAAAGATTATTTTTGATTACCATAAGAATATTTTTTTATACAACTCAAACAAAAAATCATCAAGATTCATTTTTACAAATGTCTAGTTACAGCCAGCCTCCTCCAGCAGCCCCTGCACACACCAGAACAACAGTCTGTTTCAGAGATGATTTGAGACCTTCAATTTCCCCAATTGTTAGGGAAGGCAAGTAAAGTATTGACTCAGCACTTTAACACTAAGAACAGACCCATATTAAAGGGTGAAAAAAGTTCAGCTCCTGTTTTATCAGACTTCCATTGTCCTGCAGGACACAGCACAGTATGCTGTGGTTTCCACTCATCTTTCTCACAGCTGATCCAGCATTTCTAAAATTAAGCCCTCCTCTGACACTGCAATAGTCCTGTCAGTATATGAGCGGAATTGAAAAAAAAAAAAAAAACCAAACCAACGAACAACCAAAAAACCCAACCCCACTTCTGGCTCTCGCGGTGGGCTTGAGGCGCCGTTCCAGACAAGCGCAGCCCCGTGCTCCCCCTGCAACCCGGGCCGGGGTCTCGGCAGCCGGGGCGGTCACAGTCGGGGCCGCCACTGCGGGCCGGGCCGGGCCGGGCCGAGCCCTTCCCTCAGCCGCCCTCCCGTTCCCAGCCGCTGCAGGCGGCTCTCAGCACCACGGGCTGCCGCAGCCTTGCGGATGGCACAGGGACGGGCGCGGGAACCGCCCGCATCCGCATCCGCACCCCGGGCCAGGCC
>VZRN01005936.1:1710752-1791616 GCA_013397935.1 Dasyornis broadbenti | reverse complement strand
TCCGCATCCGCCCCCCGGGCCAGGCCGGAGCGAGGAGCCGCTGCCCCTCCCGGGCTCGGCGCCCCTTTACCGTGGCACCCGTAAGCCGAAGGCGCACCCCCGCCCCCTCCTCCCCGCTGTTAAAGGCTCCCGCGTACCTGCCACCCGCGCCCGGTCCTGCCGCTGCCCGGCCTCCGGGGGCTGCTGCTGCCGCGGGGGCGGCCGTGGGAGCGCGGAGCCCGCAGCCCGGTGCCCGCAGCCGGGTGCCGGCGGCCGCCCCCCTCTCCTGCGTCCTCCCGGCTCCGCTTGGCTGGGCGGGGGAGCCGCGGCCTCCCTAGCCCGCTCCGGCCGCCGGGGTAGGCTGTGCGGTGCCGTGCCGTGCCGGGCTAGGCTCTGCTATGCGGGGCTGTGCTGTGCTGTGCTGTGCTGTGCTGTGCTGTGCACACCGGCACACGCGGCCTCTGACACCTTGTGCTGCACATCTCCCTCCTGCCGCACGTGACGGGCGGCTCTCTGCACTGTAATACACTTCCTATAGGATGGTAATGCCGGCTCCAGATTTATTGACCTAGGCTTCTCCACCAGGGAAAATAACGTCTATTTTATAAATAGCTGTGTGGCACCCGTCATGAAAAACCCGGAACCAACAAACCAACCAACGAAACAAACAAACAGAAACAAACAAACAAACAAAAAAACCCCAACCAACCTACCAAAAAAAAAACCCAAAACAAAAAAAAACCAACAACAAAAACAAACAAACAAACAAAAAGAAAAAAACAAAACAAAAAAAAAAAACAAAAAAAAACCCCAAAATCCCTTGTAGGTCGCAGAACTGTAGTTGTGAAGGGCAGCTAGTGGTTCAGTGAACTGAGCGGAATGACTGACATGCATAAGTCATTCCACTTATACACAATTAAGCTATCACAGTTATTAAGTTATTAACTGAACTTCAAAGAAAACAGACTCCTGCCTTGGGTCTGTGCCAATCCCACTGCACTGTGAAATGACCCCTTTGGCTTTGCTGCCTGACAAGAGGATAAACCTCAAGTTATAATTGTGTCCAGTCTTCAGCTGCCTAATTCATACTGCAAGTACCACTCTGAACACTGGTATAAAACGAGAACGTAAAATAAGGCCAAGACCAGAACAAGGAGAGTAGCAGGCATTTTAACAAAGAGAACTTCCTGGCTGTACAGATTAAAATGGAAGACAGAAGGAACCCTCCTGCTTACCATTAGAAGGGCTGGTTGAACCTCGGAGTGGCACCAAGGACCAGCACTGGAGTGCTCTCCACAGAGAGAAAGATAATCTGGGGCTCCTGTGTTTTACATTGCAGCAAGGCAAACTAAATTATTTTTATGCACACAAAATACAAACGATAGAGAATACAAATCTTCATATTAACAAACCGCATCGAATTGCCCAAATCCCAGCTGGAGACGGCCCCAGCACTGCCCGGCAGACAACACCGAGGCGATGCCTGGGCTGGGGTGCGTGTGTGGCCTGGCTGCAGAGCGGACTGCCGCCGCCTGTCGCCTACAGACCCCACCATGCCCCGCGCCCCCAGAGTACGCCGGAGACAAGTCTCCCGCATACAGCATGCCGGGACGGGTAGTTCTTGTCTGCCGCGTCCCTGCACTGCCCCCGCGGGGGCGGACCTGAAGAGCAGGGCACTGATTGCCTGTCCGAGCCGTCAATCACGGCTGGCCCCGTCGCCACGACAACCGCGCGCCGCCAGGGACGCGCAGGGCCGCGGCCGCGCAGGTAGGGGACAAAGGGCACGGAGGGCACCCGGCAGCGCCGGTGGGAGCGGGTGGAAGATGCCCGACCCGAGAGCACACGGGCAGCAGCCGGCAGGGCACAGCCGCTTCCGCCGCCTCTTCCCCAGGGCAGTGCCCGCGGGCCCGAGGCAGCGCCTGGCTCCACGCTGGGCGGGTCTGTGCCGAAGGCTGGAGGGGGCTGGGGACGAGATCCGGGCTGCAAACACTGCCCAGCCCAGCCGCAACCCCCCCGTGCTGCCGCAAAGCCCCCGCAAATCCACATCCCCATCCCCGCTCTCCATACGCGATCTTGTTCCAGCGACCCAGCTCTCGCATTTCGAAGACGAGACCATTCTTTTTCTTACCTCTGCTTAAAGAAGTCTTATATAGTGTAAATTTTTAAAATAGAGCATTTCTGTTTCGGTAGTCGTGACAAGGCAACATATGTTACTGTTTAGTTCCTGGCCAGACTATGTTATGAAACTACTATATCATACTTAGTAACTTTTGAAGTACCAACCAAATTGTTTCAAAAGTTTAATAACCTAAACCAGCTGTACTGGCACATACCAGAAGTTCTGTCCGGGCAATGTTATAGTAAAGCCATGCTTCCAGTATTTGCACCCTTTTTTTTCTTGCATTTGCGGTTTCATTTCTGTAGCCAGATGTATTATCATTATTTTTAGTAGCGCTCAATTTTTCATCTGTCAGTTTGCCCTGTTACTTTTTGAAATTGTGCTTCTGGCAGCTGTCCTGTCCACAGGCAGAATATTCCATAATTCAAGTGCTTACTGTGCAGTGAAACACTTCTGCAGTCCTGTTGTTTGTTCCCAGTTGTTTGTTCCACATCCATAAGCTCATGTGATGCTAGCTTGGTCTTGTATTATGAAAGACTGTGAATCAGCATCTCCTGGTCACTTTCTCCATGTCTCTTGTGATTTCACTGACTTTTATTATTTTCAGGCTAAAAACAATCCTAGTTTATTCCCAGTACAAAACATATTCTATTTCTTCAATAATCAATGTTAGACCTTTTCCAATTGTAATCTATTTCTCTTTGGGTGAAAGAAAGGAAAGAAACAGAACACAATATTAGCCAACATTCTAAAGAAGTTTTCCATTTTGTTCCCTTATAGCTTTCTTAATATTCATTAACCTAATTTTGCATACATTGTACTTAACCATCCCAGATACTGTAACTACATCTACTGGTTTCTATCAAATAACAAAATCAACACCAGGTTCAAGCAAGCCTGATTTAATGAAAGTTGTATGTGTGAAACTAGGTACATTCAAATGGAACTATTTATATGCTGAAATGATTTGGCAGTTTCCAAAACTTCAGCTTTACTCCCTTCAACTTCTATGATAAAGTTGCATCCCAATATGCATGGCGTTATTAATAATTTTTAATAATTTTATATTATTTGCTCTTTGTGTAGAGCAAAATAGAATAAATTTAATTAAAGGGAACATTACATGTGAATTTCTGGAGAGACAAAGTAATTCTCAAGATGGTATTTTTAACAATGTCCTGAATGTTTACCAACAGAAATGCATTTTTTTTAGCTTGGTACAGGTAACAACAATAAAAAAAGCAAGTAGCACATGGTTTTGATCCTTTCCTTGTAATGATTTTATAAAATAGACATACATCCAATTCTTCTGTCATTCCAATTCATAGTAAATTGCAGCCGCAAAATAGTAATGCACACAAACTTGGCCTTAAATTATTCAATTAGGCAACTAATGAATCATTCTGTGTCCTCAAATCAGACAGCATCTTGTGTAGAACTGAGAGCTAATTAACTTTTGCCTTTTGCAGTACCTAGCAACTTCACGGATTTCTTTGTAGCTATAAATGTTTCAGTACATTAAATTATTAGGAGAACACTCTGATCTTGTTTTTTCTCTTAAGCCTAATGTTCAAAATATTAGAGCCATCTGTAAACAAACTAGGCTATAAAATGTGAAAGTTGTCAAATATTTGCTCAGGTTTTAGCAATTAAATAATGTAACACTGTGTTCCACTGAAAAACTGCTGAAAAATTACACTGAACATATTTAATGAAATCTAAATATTACTTTTAAAAAATAAAATACATGGCAATATTTATGACCATTGAATTTCAAGAGCTGTAATTTTGTATAGGTTTTGCACTCTTAAAATTTTCAAATTATGTTAATTTAAATGTTGTTTCCAACCTCTTCTCAATCATAGAATCAGGAATTTTCATAAACATAATGGAAAGGCATAGTACATTTGCATATCTTGACAAGTCCTTTCTAAATATGCAGTATAAAAATATCCCCAAGAGAATAGGAACTAACAATAAATGAAAAAAATTAATTGTTTTGGCAATATTTTCAGACAGTCCACTAATAAAGACTGATTTTTTTTTTTCATGGCTTTCTTGATAGGATTTGGTATTTTGTATAAAAACTTAGACAGTGAAAAAAAGCAAACCTCCAAACTAAGAGGTAACTTCTGAAAATACTAGCTTTTAACTTACACATTGGGGCTTTTGTTCTTTTATGTCTTTTTTTGGAAGAGGAGAGGTGCAAAAGGCTGCTTGTCAGAACCTATTTTAAAGTTCTCAGTGTATGTTTGTTTCCTGAAGAGAGCACCTGGAGATTATCATATTCCTGTGTAAAAACCAGCATTGCATATATGCTTTGTAAATATCTGTGGGCCTGCTTGTGCTTCCAAAGAAGTTTCTAGAAGCTCTGCCTTTGCTCTCTCTGCAGGCCTTCCATGTTTCCTGGCCACTGACAATCATATGCCCACAGGATGGCAAATGGGCAGGGGCGATATGGTATGGGGGATATTGGAAAAGACGATAAGTAATTCTATCCGCATTCCACTTGGGAGGTCCTGTGCATCCAAGAGGAAAACACAAACAGTCCCACTGGCTGCTCTATTCATCTGCAAACCATAAATGAGTACTTTTTGTACTAACATCACAAATACATGCACCAGGCACTGACACCAGCTTCACCACCACTGCTCTTATCTCTGTAGTGCTGCATCTACCTCTACACCTCATCCTTTCAGTGAAGGAGGAGGAATGGATTACTAGGAGACTATTCAAGAATTTTAGCTGGTTTTATAGGTAAAATATTCTTTAAATCTGTTGAAAGAAAAGGGATGTTTTTATTTGTGAGTTATTTTACTAAACATAGGCATGTGACTTAGCCTTCTCAGTGTTTCCTCTATTCATGTGACTTAAAGTTTAGGACACTCAGAGGAACTCACTCAAAATTTCCAAATTGTTGCTGTGCATAGTTATGAAATGGTGAAGACATTGTGACTGGAAGATATATGAGATGGTTCATATTGTCCTTCAACTAATTTCTACAACAGCTGGCCTCACCTCCTATCATGGAGGGCTGTCTCTCTTATGCAGAGGCATAAAGGTTGGTTTCAAATTAGAATAGTCACATGACCCGTTAACAAAATGGGTCACAATTTTTATATGTAAAATATACAAAGAGATAGATAAGAAACCGCTGTGCATTTTTTTTTCCTTTTTAAATAAGGAAAATTTGGTCTCTTTTAACCATCAGAATTGATATGCACTCTCAATGAGGTAGGTCTAAGTGTTTCAAAACTGTAATCTAAGCATATTGTAGAATCTCCTTTGAAAGATTATACATATATAAAAAATATATTAAAATAGATGAAATACATATATCTATATCTGTATCTATACCTATGAAAATATATTGACTGTTACACAAAACTATGTTAACAGTGTTTCTACTCCTGTATTTGACAAAAAGGCTGTGAGAATGAGGGCAGAAAAAGCTCCTAACTTTCTCCTTAGATGTATCATATATGATTTTGGGGGGGAGGGGTTAAAAAAACATCATCCCATGCACAACAAAAATTTCAGAATTCTGAAACATTTATTTTCTTTGCATTGGTATAATCATTGCTTTTTGGAAGAAACAGAAGATTAAATTGCTACCGTTCTCCAGACAGATTAATGAAGGGGACTACATTTGCCATAATCAAGAGAGATTAAACATGAGAAATACACTAATATGCCATGGATACAGCCTGCCACGTGGGATCTGCAAGATCCAGTATGATACAGAAAAGACTTTGAGGATTTATAGAGTTTATTTTTCTATTTTGATTGGAGTGAAAAAGAAAAATGCATAACTGTAAAAAGAGTGACAGACTCTGCCTCCATTGAAGTTGACACTGAAATTTACCTTGAATTCATGGGAGGTCAACATGTATCCCAAACCTAGGTTATTTCAGCAGGCTATAATCCATGACCTATATCTTGCCATCGGTTCCCATCTCCAAACTAAAATTCAGATCAGAAGCTAAGATTATATTGCTTGCTTCTGCAGTATTAGAGAACTATGATACAAAACAGTAAGAACAATTTCTTAGTCTGGGTATGTCACTGAAATTGCAAATGCACAGGCCACAGCATGTTTGTTTTAGCACTCATTATTTTAGGCTGTTCATAAGGAAACTCTCAAGATAGAACATTTATTTTATAAACTCACCTTTTCACCTGAAGCCTTTTGACAGTAAATGTGCTGTTCATGTGCACAGGCCGATGGGCTGCAGCTCCTGTAAGAGATCATCAGAAATAATGTCATGCCAATGTTCTTGAAGCTGCCATCTCTTTCTGTATCATCTGCATCTACTTTTCTCTTGTTAGTATTAAAATTGTGATAGCATCCAAATACTGTAGGTGTTCTGTAGACTTTTAAAAAATGGTTCCTCTCCCAGTCAGTTTACAGTCTTGAAAAGTGTGAACATGGAAGAGAGAGGACGCAAAGTGAGAGCCCCTTTGTCCTCCTCCCATCCTGAATGCCTCTGGCTCTTCATTATTAACATCAAACAATTTTCAATACTTCTAAAAGAATTTGGGCCGTCCCAATTTAGTTGTTCCATCGACTGCTACGTGAGCACCTCCCACATGATGGCGCTGTCCGGCCTGAGCAGCGGGCAGGCTGACTTGCATTTCTTCTTTCCATGGAACTGAGCCTTTCCTGCACTACTTTTCTAATCCTTTTGCCAGATAGTGGGATGGAGGAGAGTAAATTAAACAGGAGTAGCCTTCTATTCAGTATCATCTCCTGCTGTGTAGTTGCTGCATTTAATTATGCTTGCATCTTCTTCCCAAGTTTGTCCTCCACAGAGCTAGAATGAAAAATAAACTGTAAATAGAAACATCTTGTGAAGCTGACTAGTGATTTGCACTTATGAACACTGGGACAAACATTCATAACTGGTGAATTTTCACCCACGTTCTTCCCACTTTAGCTCAGGTCCTTAGCTTTCAGTAAGGGAAACTCCCATCCTAATTTAACCTTTCAATGTTTTGGATAATCAGTGTTCATTTTTAATCACCCTGGACAGAAGTCTTTCCATCTATTACATATGATATGAAAATACAGCTTATGATTTAAAATTATGAAACATGTCTTTAGCTGCATATGAAAATATTACTATAATGATAAGCCACATAAAGTCATGGACCAATTTTTCACTCATATGCGGTACTTTCTGTTGTCTCTTTAAAAGTACTGATGATACATTTCTTTCTCTAGAGAAAACTGAAAAAATGTCAGAAAGTCCCAAACCCAGAAAGACCAAGAAAGGTTCAAAAACATCACCAAAGAAACAAAAAGGTAAAAACAAAGCTAAGGAACCCTCAAAAAGAAAAGGAACACAGCTTGCTAGGTAAGGTACAGCAACAATGAAACAAGCAGCAGCCTGGTCTCACATGAGATCTACCTTAATTATTTTGGCCCCATGCATTAATAAAACACATGAGCTAAATTAGAATATGCTGTTTTATATAAATAACTGAGAGAGGTAAAATTACTTGTTATAGTTTTGTAACCAACGCTACTGATAATATCATGTCATTGTATTTCAGGTAAAAAAGATGAAGTTGATCTTTCTATGGCCAGTATAGGTAAGTGCTACGATGACTGAGCTTTAAAGTAGTAGTTCTGGAATACTCAAAGCATTTTGAAGCTTCAGTATTACTAATGCTAGGGAATAAAAAGGAAGCAATTTTTTTTATGAATGAGAAAAATTAGAAACTATGAAGAAATGCAGCTATCATAGTGATTACATTGGCTCTCTGAGTAGCAGGCAGTGCAACAGGAAACAGGTATGGCTTTGTAGAAGAGATTTTTATCTTGGGTTGAGAGGAGTTGGGATCAGGGGAAATAAAAAGCATCACAACAGAATTATAGGATGCAAAATCTTTGTATTTAGAAATAGTTCATCAATTGAAAGAAACACATGAAATGTTTTTATAATTTATTAATCTTTGATCGTTGTCAAATCATTATTAAAATGTTGTGAGACAATGATTTTAGCATATCACCTGTGGTTTTTAATTACAGATACCCATAGACATTGATTAGCATCTTTTGTTTTGTAGGGGAAAAAATTAACCATTTGAAAGTCAGAATTTGGCTTGTGTGCAAGTAAATTTCTGTTTTAAGCATGGCCATAGTTAAGGGCTAAAAGTATGCAATTTTCTGAATTTAAATATATTCTTTTTTCTTAGACACCAGATTATTTTCAATGGTTTTTTAGTTTCCATATTTCTGGTTGGATTTTTCATCTGACTCAACTTGTGCAGTTATTCCTCTGATATAACTTAAATTGATGTCAATGTAAAGTTTATCTATGATTTACAGGAACAGTCCAAAGGGTTATCTTATTAATCGGCTTGTAAAGTACAGCTTTTACGTTAAAAGCTAAAACACTGGGGCAAACAAGGAATACACAAACTAGGTAATATTAAAAGAAACTATAAATGACTTGTTTTCCTACATAATTCAATGAGCACGTGGGTGGAAGTGAAAATTGTTCTCTGGTTAGCATCACCTAAATGGCTAAGCTGCATTAAGGAAAATGCACAAAAGTGGTCCCTCACATGATTACAGTGTTACTTTAAAAAACGTATTTTCAGTGTTCCAGGACATACTTAGTCAGTAAGAGAGAATTGTACCTCCACCTACTGGCAAATAAAATTAGACCTCTAGCAGCTAAACTGTTGCTAGGAACCTACTGCTAAAAGCAGGAAAATAACACTGGTGTAAGCAGACACTGCCTGTGGAAGATTTAAACTCCTTAGACATGCACTCCTTAGACCTTCAAGTATCCTTTACTTGTACCTTAGAGTTTCATGATACAGGTACAATTTACTAATAGAAAAACATTGTGAAGCCTATGATCAGATGTTACACACTTTTTACTGGAAAAGAGCATTCAATAAAAATGTTTATAATGTAAAAATTCCAGTATCAGCTCCTTATATTACAGATTCTGTTAAGAACAGTATTCTGCAATATGGAATTTTAGGTCTTTAGACTGAAAGGTGTTATTTTAATTCTGATCACTACTTTGTTTTTAACTTGGTCTGATCGAAATACAATATTGAAGAAAATACACTTAGAGTATCTGTCTTACTCTGTTTCCTCTTGTAGTGATGTCTATTGTATTTTTGCTTAACTTTAATGCATGCTTGTATAGTTTCATTTGACAATGAAACTTACATCTCTTTAAAAGGATTTTTTTTAGCATTAGCATTTGTGCACAAGGCTGTATACATGATTCAGCTTTTAAAAAACAATACCATAAAAGCTTTTTGGATAAAAAACCATTACTCCTGGCTGGGATTTTTGAGGTCTGGTGTTAGCAACAGTGAGTTTGGACCAGATGACTTTGAGGTCTTTTGCTATCAACATTCCTATGATTTTGTATTTTTTGGAAGCATCCACATAGAAATCCTGAAAATCTCTGAGGTATCAAAAAGGAAAGTCATGCAATATTAATTACAGCTTGTGATGAAAGTGAAGTAATGGCCTGTGCATGCTCCAAACAGATTGTGTGTGCTACAAATATGTAGTGGGGACTAAGTAATCCGTACTTGGCATAGTGTAGCATGTACATCAGGCATATCATTAATTTTAGTGATGACTATGGCAGAGCACAAGTAGTGGAGTAGCAGCATTGAAAAATTTTAAAGGATAAATGTCAGGTTCATCAAACATAATGTATTACACGATAGGATTATGCAGAGATTAAGGAGGATTTATCATTTTGTCAGTCCTTGTTGTCTTAGATTAGAGACGAGTTCTCAAAATGCGCTGACACAGCTGGTCACAATCATCATTTGAGGTATGTCAACTTCTCTTCGAGGCATGCACAAAGAGGAAAAACCTCACAAGTGATGGGAATTATGATGAAATACTATGTAACTCAAACTAAGCAAACCCCAAGGATGATAGAAAGTATCAGCTATTATCACAACAGCCAGCACATTTCAGTACAGAAAAATAGGACACAGTATATATGTCCCTAGATTTTTTAGTTTCCAGTTCACCAAATAGACGAACATCTGCTAGGCTTCTCAGGCAAAACTATAGTGGTCTTCAGGAGGAATGCTCTTACTAGGGCAGCTGAGACAGAGCATGATTCTGCTAGCTGGGCAGTATAGCATAGGAGGAGTCTCAGGGGCAGGATTCAATTAGCTGGGCCTAGAGTGATCTGAGCCACTTACAGCTGTAACATAAGCTGGAGACAGAACACGTAACATGAGCAAGAGCAGCATTACATACATTGCCTTACTTACAGCTGGCACACACTTAGGAAGAAGCACTGTATATTATCCTCAGATCGAGGGTTTGCAAAGCACAGCTGACAGGTCACCTAACTGTATCCAGCATCACCAAAACCAGTGAAGACATCAGTGCTAGAGCTAGGATAAGAAATATCATGTTCTGAATTAATATGAATGAACCTAACAGAGATCCCGTGTCTAGAAAACAACAACTATATATTCTCCAGTAAAGCTGAAAAGAAATATTTGACTTTAATCTTAGTGACCTTGCTTTAGTCTCATTTGATTAGTGAGAAATAGTCTCTACTGCCCTCTGAACTCAATGGGAGCAAGATGAAAGTCCAAAATCAGAATAGCATCCTTACTTGGGAGAATCCTCACCTAGATTAAACTTCGTCTTAATATGGTGCTGCCCCACAAGGAAAGACCACAGTGTATTTATTCAAGGGCTTTCTTAAGTCAGAACCATGCATTTTTGCCCTTAATATATTAAAAACAGTCTGTTAAAGATTTTTCATGAAAGGTCTTAATAACCCGTTGATCATGAAGAAAAAAAAACCCTCATATCAGGGAAATCATATTCATTATGTGCAAAATGTTAGGTATTTTCAAAGATTAATAAAGTAAATATAATTTGTATTTCATGCCTTCCAAAATACCAGAAACAAAGCTGAGAGATTCAAAGGCATTATGCTAGAAACAGTAAAGACATAGAGTTATCAAAGTATTTGTGTATGTTTAAACAATACTCTGAAGTTATCATGCAATTTTGCTTTTTTTCATAGGCCACCCAGAAATCTTTCCTTTGCTTTTGACTGCAAAGACACAAGAAATTTTTAATTGCCAACCCGATAAGGATGTCACAGAAGAAAATTGTTTCAAATGTATTAAAAAAGAAGACATCATTCAGGACCTGAAAACAAGAGCTAAGACTTCTGATTTCCACCCTCTCAGAAAAGTTATCCTAGTATGTAGCTTATTTCATTCTCATTTTAAAACTTGATGCTGTCAGAGAGTACATTCTTTTAAGGAAGGGGTCTGTTCTTGTTTGGCTCTGTGTAAATACACTGATGCTATAATATCTGAGTGCTATAGGTCATGGACCATTATTGACTTAAAGGTTCTCATGGCTTGCCATATGTTTTTTTTACTAACTTCAGATTGAAAATATGCAAAAAGTAACATGAATACTGTTAGTTTTGATTCAGTGAATTTACAAAGCTTCACATCTTTGGCTTCCCATAATTCATGGCCTATTTACTAACAATCACTAAAACAGTTTATTTTCTGTTTAATTGTCTGTATGAAAGATTAGTTTTGTCCCAGTCTTACTTTTATTACAAAATAAATCTTATCTATTCCTTTCAATTAGCACATGAAATTCTCTGTTAAGAACACACAATTAATCTAAGATACTAAATTTACACTAGTGGTAGCTTCTCCAGTCACAAACTCATGTTTGTTTTGAATATTATTTGTTTTCAGTTTTCCACTAATTTTTTTAAATTAAAATAGGAATATCCAGGGGAAGAGCTTTTGGTAGTTTTTGATCCAAAGGTCCAGTACGGACAGAACTTTTACATTGTTGCCTCTGAGGAAGCCAAGGAAAACCTTCTAAAGGTAAAATCCAAGTACACCACGACATTGTTCTATCATATTTCTATCATATTTCATATCATTGATCGATCATATCATCATATTTCATAATCTAATCTCAAATAAAGATGTCAGGAATGGTATTGTTAAGCATCCGGTGTTTCTCTAGTGATTAAACTGATAATGGAAAAATATGTGTATCACTGCAAAAATATGTTTTATACTGAGAAGGGCTGAAATAACTTTTTGTGTTTTACTTCAGACGAAGAGGCCGGTATAACCCCCATTGCTGCATTTTTATCATAAGCATTCATTTTCTCTGCCAATACCCAGATTTCTCAGACATAAAAATAAAAGACAATATATTGAGTGTCTTCAATGAAGTATTATACTTATTTTTCGTAGTATCTAAGAATATATTCTTCAAATCATTAAAATGTTCTTGAGTTCTAAATAGTTCTAGATAAGTAGAATTTGTGCACTTCACTGTAGGAGAAAGTTTATAGAAAGATGATATAATTTTTCATCATGAGTTTGCCATCCAGCATCAGGAAATCGGGAGAAGCAACAATTAAGAAAAGTGAAATGCAGTTCCAGGCCAGAGGGCCTAATGGAAAAAATCACTATAAATTCTTTTTCTATAAAATTATTTGCTTTCAATACAACAGTCTCTCTTTAGTAGTTAAATATTAAATATGTAACATTTATTGGAAAATTCTAATGCATAAATGAATGGGACCTAGCCCAGCCCTACCCAGGGACACAGCATACCCAGACTCACTGCATTGAGACAAAAGTAAAGAATGTGCGAATTAAATACTGAAAACTGGGTTTCTAGTTCATGTTTACATTTCAGTAACAAATTTTTGAAAAAGTACCATTTCTCCCTGTTTGCTATCACAGCCTCCAGCAACTGAAGAAGAAACAGAAGAAGAAAATATAGAGGAAACTCTGAAAGGTGTGAAATCTTGGGTTTCCCTTGGCAGCGAAAAGGAAGTTGAAGAAGAATCTCTTAAAGAAAGGGATACAAAGGTCAGAATCAACAGATGTTAGTCAATCAAACAAATATAAACCCCCTATATTTATTTTAAGTTCCTTTAAAAAAAAAGGTCAGGAAAATGGAAGCTGCAATCCTAATTTTTCTTGAGGTCTTTTAAGAAAACTAACAAAGAGAGAGAAATGGAGAAATATCTAGACTTAACAAAAGCTGAAAGTGCTGCAGGAACTTTTTCCTTGAACTCTGTTCTCTTGAAGTCTTGCAAATAAGGCACGTGACACTGCATTGGACATAACTACTTTTTAAGGTGTAAGTTCAAAAGTCCTGATCATCTTTGGTTGTTGGCACCTTGCTCAATTTAGTATATGGCCAGATTATAATGTGAGTTGTTCCATGAAGCTCAGTGGACAGTTCTAATATACGGATGGCATTTAAGTAGCATGCAACACTTTTAAAGTACTTACAGGTATTATAAGCTGATTTTACAGTAGGACATATTTGATAAATTACATCTACAGATAATATTGAGAAAATTTTATGTCCAAAAACTAGATCCACTCACAGCTGTCGCCTAACTTGTGCTATGTGTGACATCTCCAAACATCTGTCTATGAGTGATTTTTACTCAATACCTAAATCCCTCTTCAGGCAAGGCTAAGTTTTGATAGTTATCAGCAACTGGACTTCTTGCTTACCCTTAAAACGATGCCTGATAGTTCTAAAGCTAATTCACAATCACTAAATTTAAGACATTCACAATTCAAGTATTCTGTATTCTGTGTTGCTGGCAAGGTCCACCCAAAAGTATTTTTAGCCTACTTTCCTTTCCAGTTCTGTGGGAGGTGCTGGGAAAAAGTACCTGGATATGAATCCAAGACAAAGCAATACCTCTCTACAGCCTGAAATCAACTGCCAACTTCTCTTTGTGGGCAGAAGTCAAGAAACATCCTTTCTTCCATCCAAGTTCTTAACATAAGGAAACTCCTCCAAATTTTTTTGTGCATCTTCTTCAGAGTACTTTTCTGTCCCTAGGCACTGCAAGGAAAGCTGAAATACCTCACCCAAAGTTCAGAATTCCACTAAGGGGGAAGAGCTGAAAAATTAGGTCTTGGAAGCCTAATTCAGTATTACATAAATCTTCCTGCAAATAAGTCCTTTAATTAAACACGGAGTTTTGATTAATTAATTAATTAGAAAATGTAATTCTTTTATCCTAGTAGCAGTAATCTAAAAATGCTACAACTTCTTGTTTTACAAATACAAACCTATCTTCTATTACATATGTAGTTTATTTATAAGAGCACTTCAAAATTTCAAAATGCAGAAATATGAGTAAGCCCAACACGGAAATTGTTAATAGAACTAATTCTACAATTATATGAATGCAGCCATTTTACAGAATGAACTTGCCAAAAATTTTCTCTTCTGCTAGCCATGGAAATACATCTTTTCCAGATTAAGTTCAAGATTTCTCGAGTTCGCAGGAAGTTTGGTGCACCAATTACATTTACTGATAAGAATGCTTCAGATGACAAAGACAGTTATGCTGAATGCACATCCTATGAAGACAATACTTTCAGTATTAAAATGCTTGAAAGAGATGTGGGGTTGCAAACAGTTCCAAAAGTAAGAGAAACTAGTACTCAGACAAAATGGTAAGTAAGAGAAAATATTTATCAGCTTATTTATTGAGCTATGCACTGTTTCTTATCTCAGCTAAAATTCTGTAGCTACTCAATCTCAAACTAATCAATAGAACAAAATTGGATGCTCTGTTTGCATCTTTTTTCTTTAACTCTTTTCTAAAAACTTTCTAGAAAAACTATATATTTAAATTTTACACATTACATGGGTTTCTGTCTTTGAAATGTTTTCTATACTTACTTTCAAATTTATTCCAATTGGGTAGGACTTATCCAAAAAATGCATCCACGCAGTATTTTACTAGAGAGTTGTCAAAAGAAGCAAAAGCAGAGAGTCTGTCATCTAAGATGCTGGAGGAATTCCTTACATCAGTACATATAAGGTAAAATTACTGCAGCAATACACTTAAACACTACCTGAAATAATACACAATACAAGCAAGTACTCTTGTCTGAATGGATCACTGGTCTGGTCAAATACCAGTTTTACTTTTTGTTTCTATATACTTTTTTTCTTTTTTATTATTGTAGTATTAACAAATACTAACTTACTACTTGTTTCCATGAAAATAAACATGAGGTGTATACCATACAAATATGAATGCTGGTTTAAATAGAAATCAGAACTGCTAAAGTTGATAGTGATACATTTTTTGCAAACAAACGGCAAAGCTGATCTTTCAAACGCTGCCCACTCAAGAGGATGGTTATGCAGTGAGCAAAGGTGCTGTCCTACCCATGACTATGCCCTTAGCCATGTCCCATTAAGTGGGACAAGTCTTACTTAAAGACATTTTTTGCACAAGAATTGGACAATTGCTCTGTACTTGGTCCACAAAGAACTAGAGTTAAATTCTTGGTACAGTAGCTATTTCTATTTAAACAGAAGAGAGTTTCCTTGCAGTGATGCATCAATAAGAAATTAATACTTGATTTTTTAACTAATGTGATCATAATTTTGTGAAAAACAAAAGCTACCTCTTCACAGAAATATTTGTAATTCTACTATTGAGTAGTCACATCTGGATTATTGAAGCATTAACTGTTCTTTTCACACAACAGAATGGAAATTGCATTGCAGCAAAATGAAATTATGGATGTTTTTTTTGATGACTGGAAGGCCCTAGCAGAAGATGAAAGCAGCTCTGGTGGCAAGCCAGATGTTTATCTTAAGGCATACCAATCATTTACAGATGAGCAGTATCTCAAGAACAGAATCATTACCTGCATTCACTGGCATCCAACCATTTTTGGTAATGCAGTTACAGTACTGATTTGAGTCTTCAATGGTGGGTATGATATGACAGCTATAAAATATGCATCTTTCATAGAATCATCAGCTTTCAAATTTAAAAAGAAATCAAAACTGATTTAGTATCCCTGCCAATTTGGGACAAAATGAAAAATGGAACAGACAAATTCTTTGTAGAATTCATACCAGCCATGCAAAGTCCTTTATACAATGTATAAGCAGAGATCATAGGGAAGTTTCCCCCCTAGGGCTCATTAAAGCGGGGTTGTCGTGCCAGGCTCTTTGGATGGCTCTGCATACCACTGTGCTTGTCCCCATGCCTGGCTCTTGTAGCATGCCCAATACTTGTGAGGAATGTTACAGCCACAATGGGACATGGCTCTGCTGAATGCCAGGGAGCATCACAAGACACACTAAATGTCAACTCCTGCTCCCTGCTGTGGATTATTGCTCTGCACAGCCAGACTTAAAGACACAATTAAGTTCTATATAAATGCCCCAGCTCTGAGCATACTACTAACCAGCACTGTAGCCTGTGTAGAAACTTAATTGGGTTACCAAAGATTTGTTTTCATGATGGGTGGCCAGGAATATGCCTGTCACATCCTTTCAGGTGCAGTATTATACCATTGAGGAGTGGTAGCGAAAAAATAGGAGTTTTATCCTGATGCATAGGTTCTATGATTCATTGTTAAATAACTTAATGTTAAGTAACAAAAATCTGAAAAAAAAAGAAAACTACATGGTTGGTTTGTTTGGGGTTTCTTTCCTGCTTTGTTTTTTTTCACTGTATGCAGAAGGTATAAAAATAAGTTATTTAGAATATTTATCAATGTGTTGAAACTTGAACTGTCTCTTTTGAGAAAATTTATTTTCTGTTTCAATAAGGGATTATAGCACTGTCAGCAAGAGAGCAGCCTTTGTATGAAGAGCAAGTTAACCTTTCTACTAAATCATTGCTACATCAGTCAGTTATACTTCTCTGGAGTTTTTTTGATCCTATATGCCCCCAGGTATTTAATCAAGACTTTTAAATATGCCAAGTATTTAAATAACATGAGAACAAACAAATGGTGTGACTGTATTTCTCAACTATCTTGTTTTTCTTCTCTCCAGTTAATCTTGACAGCTCCTGAAGACATTTACTGCTTTCAGTTCAGTCCAAGTGATCCAAATGTCATTGCTGGTGGCTGTGTCAATGGACAGGTTTTTTGCTGCTTAAAATTAAAATTGCTTATTTCTGTATTTTCTTCCAGTATAAAAATAAGGGTGAAGAGATGTACTCAACATTCATAGTAACACATAGAGACAGAAGACAGATGTCACAGAGTCTTGAAGCTTTCTTAACTCAGACTGAAGCTGTGTGTGGTTATTCCACAGCTGAGCCATTACTGTACGATGTAGTACTGATAAATAGGTCAAGTTGTAAAGACTTTTTTTAGAGACAAGTGTAACCTTTCTGCTGATTGCATCTGACTAAAGAGAAAATACTTTAAAGACTTCATAAGTTCTAGTGCAGAGAGCGAATTTCCTATTTTTGCCCAAATCTCCATGATTTGAAAAAAATATATATTAATACACACGTGAAGTAATTTGTAATATCTTTATTTCTCATTGTAGGTCGTACTGTGGGATATTTCTAAACATAAAGAAAAGCTGCAAAAGACAAATCCTGTTGCTGATGAAACCATTGACTCGACAGAGGATGAGCTAACAGCAGCCGCAGCAGGGATTATTGGGGTAATTCTGGGGGTGATGGTTGGATGATGGTGTACAGGGGTTCCCTTGCAGTGTGTACTGGCAGCCCAGAATGCCAACTGAATCCTGGGCTGCATCCAAAGCAGCATGGCCAGCAGGGCAAGGGAGGGGATTCTGCCCTTCTGCTCTGCTCTGGTGAGATCCCACCTGGAGTACTGGGTCCAGCCATGGTGCCCTCAACACAAGAAGGACATGGAACTGTTGGAGCAAGTCCAGAGAAGGGCTACAAAGTTGACAAGAGCACTGGAGAACCTCTCCTATGAAGACAAGCTGAGAAAGTTGGGGCTCTTCAGCCTGAGAAAGAGAATGTTGCATGAAGGCCTCATAGCAACCTTCCAGTATCTGAAGGGAATCTAGAGGGAGCCCAGAGGGGGACTCTTGGTTAGAAACTGCAGTGACAGGACAATGAGTAATGGGAAAAATTAAAGGAGGAGAAATTCAGGTTAGATATTAGAAAGAAACTTTTACCTTGTGAGGGTGGTGAGACACTGGCACAGGTTGCCCAGGAATGTTGTGGGTGTCCCAACCCTGACAGTGTTCAAAGCCAGGTTGGGTAAGGTTTTGAGCAACTTGGTCTAGTGGGAGGTATCCCTGTCCATGGCTGGGGGGGCTGGGACTAGCTGATCTTTAAGGTCCATTCTGACCCCTTAACATTCTGTGATTCTATGAAATCAAGGTAACAGCTGTTAATATGGTAAATGTTTCTGTTGTAAGTATATTGCAGTGTATCTATATGTCTGTGGAGGAAAAATGGGTGAAGGTATCCTGATTCAAAAGAGAGGAGTAGATAATCTTTGCAATGAGACACTAGAAAGGATAAGAAACCTGATGAGGTCACGAAATAAAACCATTACCACAATTATCACAATATAATTTCTACCTGATTAGTACAGCTTAATAGGTTTACTGCTTTTTGTGCCACCTAGGCTTCAGTGAGTCTGTTCTTTAATGGGCACCAACATACCCTCCGCTCTTACAAAGCCTATCAAATACAGATAGTGGTTGCTACTGAATGCAATACTGAAAGGTATTCTAGATGTTGGTGAACAGAAAAAAGGTCACTTGGAAGATGAGAAGAAGATTTCAGTGGGGAAAGACAATAAAGCGGATAAGCAGAAGAAAGACCTAAGAGCAGAGGAGACAGTAATGATGCATATGTGTCTGTGGTGGCATGTTGGAATTCTTTTTAGAGCTTCATATCCAAAGCCTTGTTTTGATGCTTTCGTTATTTTCTTTTCCAACCTTAATTGAAGGTATTAGAGTCCTAGAAAGTTCTATAAACTGATCTGAAATATGTGAAGAAGCATTAACAGAATGCAAAGTAACTTTTTTTTCTTTGATAGATCTAGTGTTATATTTTGGAAATACACTAAGATATCTTTTCTTAAAACATTTCTAGCCATCAGTTATGGAAGTCCAGGAGAGTAACACAGAGCCACCTCTAGCGAGATACTGTGCAATCTCTTCCACACTGTATAGTCATAAAAAGCCAGTAACAGATATACATTGGCTACCACGTAATTTTGAGGTGAGTTTTAAAATTCACTTTTCTTCTTTGTATTGCTTTTCTAATCTACTACCTCAGAAATCCTAGTGTAAAGTCTAGGGAAAATACTAAAGAGTCAGTTATTTGTATTCATTATTTCTCACTGCATTTAGTAAACATTAATAATCTGGTGCCTCTTCTCCTGTTCATTGTGCTTTACAACTGTGCTGTGTTCCCAGTCTGATATGAAACTACTCATATTGGAAAAAAATTCTGTAAAAAAATTTCTTTTTTTTTTTTACAGAAAACTTTAATTCAAAATTATAAGGTTCCCTATCTGAAATGTATTGAATTTCTACCATTAGTAATCTAGCCTGTAACTGAAAATTCCAATATATATCTTCAATTACCTAAACATCTGGATACCCAAGAATGGTGTTATTGTAGTTGCCGTAGTTTTTCTAGATGATGCCTGTGTACTCAGTACTTACTTCTTCTGTGATGATTTTAAAGCTCCAAAGTACTTACGACCCATGTAGTTGAAGGGTCCAACAGGAATACTGCGTGCTGATTTACTATTAAAGTATTGCAAATGGTTGCTAAATTAATTTGAAATGCAAATGTAGTCAAATGCAAAATAATGACAGTGGAAAAGCAGGCCAAGAGGAACAAAACTGAAATCTTTAAAAGGTTTACGGAAATTATAAAGCAATACATTTTTGGAAAAAAAAAAGTAAGACTTCACAGATACTACAGCCCTTAGTAACGTTACCAGAAAAGTGAGGGAAAAGGCACAAACATATAATAAAAAGACAGCTGGTACCACTGTTCATTACTATTTTATACAATAATAGTCATGGATACTAATTGGTACCAGATGTAAAGCATGAAGAATGGAATTGGATAGCAGAACATTGTTGTGGTTTTTGTTGTTTGGGTGGGGTTTTTTTGGTCAAGGTTTAGGCTCAGAAAGCTGTTTTTGTGTTCATCTGGGATAACAGATACAGGAGACCCATGCTTAATAAACAACACTGACAAAAGAGTCACTTTACCAGTATTAAGCAACATGTACTGGGACACCGCTTTTGTTATATAAACATGGAGTATGTGCCAGCCTTTGCACAGTGTTGCAGTTTTTAAGGCACAGTTTCTAAAAATCAGCAGTTTTATAATTACATATTAATGAAAAATTATTCAAAGTTATATGCAGAATTCAGCTTTGCCTGGTTGCAAGACTACCACTGTGATTCTGGATAGACAAATTCATGAATGAAAATTAGAGTAAGCCTAATTTTGGCCTTAAAACAGAAAAAAAAGCTAAAATGTTGCCACATACTTGATAAGTACAGTTTTCGCCAAAATATGTTTGGTTTTCATTTACTGAAAGTTATAGTTGATTAGCCTATAACCATTTGTTACCACTGACACCTTTCCTTTATTTTCCTGAGTAATTAAAATTAATTTTCTGTAAACCAATTTACCACTTGGTAAATGATAAATAGAATAAAAGCTGCAGAACCTCGCATACACAAACTAAACTATTGATAATTAACATTTGAAGGCACCACTATGATCCCACAGTCAGGTCTAGCAAAGTGATAATTTAAGATAGATGACCCATGGTTTAAACTTGGCAAAGACACATCACTCCCACTACACGGAATTGCTGGACATAAATTTCTCAATTACTAGCTCTTTGGCTAAGCTACATAAAAGAAGTTACAAACATGGCAAATTAAGGAGGGCCTGACTAGCAGTGGTACCACTAAGAATTTATCCTACTAAGTTAATTTAGAATTTTAGGTGTGTAGTAGGCAAAGCCGGTATCAGTTCACATGAAGCACATTTGTAGCATAGCTTTACACTATAACTGCAAATTAGTAAGTCCTGATTTTCAAACCTTACCCAAGCAGAAACAGTGACTTAATTTCTAGTAGCATGTTTTGTTTGTTGAAGTACTTACGTATCAGTGTGATTTTTGTCTTTGATCATGTTCTTCCCCTGTAATGATTATTACTGTTATTTTCAGGATGACCAAAAGGGTGGTACTTTTGAAAACAGAGATGAAAATTACCTGCAGCTTGTAACCTGCTCCCCTGATTGGTATATACAACACATATTCTATAAGACATCTTCTAGTTTCCTTTGGAAAACTTTATGAAACCTGATCCATGATTTAATTAGCACATTTCTGGATTCCTGTCAGCATATCCTGAGTAGCTGGAATTCTGTATGCTAGAAGACAAGCACTTTGCGTTCTTGTCCAGTTAAACCCTTTACAGTAGTGGCATTAAGAGTTTATTAACTGAAAAAGCTTGCATATATATGTTTATATTCTGTGTACACCACCTTCAGAAGAGTGTTGATCTCACATGCATTAGCTGGAAAGCCACATCCCCACACATTTGATTGTGTGAAATGCACAAGGAACTGTTAAAAGATTCTAAGGCCACAGAAATACTGTAAACTATAGACTAATTTGGAGACTTAGCTGGCAAAATTACTCTGCATGAATCTTGTCTTTTGTGGACTGAGTAGTCTTGATAGTTACATTATTATGTGTGAAAGTCTAGCAAGGGGGCAGAATGCAAAAAGCAGAAAGAAATGTTTAGCTTTCATGATGTCAAAAGGCTTAAGGTTTCAAGGCTGCATGGCTGGGCTTAATCATATATTTGTTAGTTACATCAAAGGGAGGGTCAGAGAGAACAAAATTTTATAGTGATAATAAGTTATTTTCCCTAATCAAATAACAGAGAAGACTTTGAAGAATAAAATGAGAAGAAAGATTGTGAATGCAGTTCTTAATAAGTTTGCAGTGTAATGCAAGTAATACCCATAGAAGAAATTATTCTAACTACTCACCCTCCTGGGTTCCAAATTGAAAGTATTTACCTGAAGTTAAGAACAGGGAAGTCACTGTAATGTCATACTCGAAGAGCACGGGTCCTTGAACAACTCCTGTTAGAAAAGGGAACGATATATCTGCAATGAGGAAAGTTTCATTGGCTGTATCAAACCTGTGAGTGAATGTCCAGAGCAGAGCAAAAGGAACAATCAGAGGGCTGAAAACACCAGTGAGATGACAGATACAAGAGAGTGGGACCATTTGCCTTGAATGTCAGCAAATAAATTGATACACACAAAAATTGAGACTGATCCTTGATTTGGATTACTAGATTACCTGCTACAGAATTCTATCCAGTTTTATCAGCCTTCAGGAATTTCACCCAGGCAGTGCCAGTAAGTTCACCCAGTAATTGTTCATAAGCAAGCTATATGAATACTATCTAGCTGCTTTGGTATAATTAACTGATGAAATGGTGAATAAAGAAATATATTTCATCTTTTACAAAAGAAGCAATTAATTATCTAGCATTTTTCTGATTTTCAGTCTTTATTGTTCTATAAGGTTTGAAGATGAAAGGTTAAAAACCCCCAAGCTTTATAATGTAAGGAAAATTGCAAGTAACTTCAAACCAAAACACTATACAACATACCTTTTACAATTATTTTGCAGCTCAATATTATTTTGGGATATTCCAGCTGTTGGACATGATGAAAAATCTTTATCTGATAAAGTAAAGCAGGAAAAAAGATCTCATAAGCCCCCTGATGGTCCAGATACGGATCAGAATTTAGATCTCTCCTGGAAACCTCTCATAAAGGTAGTGTATACAAATATAGAACACAGGGATCAAGCCCAACTGTAGATGTGGCCAGAACACCATAGGAATGTATTCTTTTGCTTTCCAGCTCTGGTTTTTCCAGAAAGTTGTGACTTCCTTGTGATTTTCCTTCTGATTATGAAATTAAATACTTCAACATTCCTTTGAAACTTCAGTAAAATGTATTTTGAAAAGTTAATTCATGAATAACAGCATGTCTGCTTCTAAAAAACTGCAGTAGGTGCAAAAGTATTTGCACAAATAGAGTAAGTTCCTGTCAGCCTTTTCAACTGCTCTGCTGTCTATCTCAGTGGGTCCTAAATGGTGGAACATGGTCATGGTCAGCAGAACCATAATTACTAGCAAACCAACATCCAGTCTCATGAAAACCGTCATAGCAGTTTGTGAAAAAAAGTGAGGCTGAAAACAGTGTTAGGTAAGAAAAAGAAGTTATAATTTTAGGCATGCTGATCTGTGCTGCTCAGAATAGCTGCCACTGGTACAGTTTTTGAACAAGCATGGCTACTGGGTTGCTTGGGCTTTTTTGCTAGAAACAAAGCAAAATTCTTACAGGAAAAAGGTAACACAAAGAGCATTTTCTCCATGCTTGTAAGTGAGGCGGCAAATACTGTCTGTGGAGTATTGCAGTGCAAGGATCTGTTCCATTACAACAGAAAGCCGTTTAGATTTATACCTCAAAGATCTGACAAAATGGTTTAGCAAATGCACTTCTTTCTGAACAGATAAATCTGCGTGAAAGGGATACCAACACTGAGTATGGTCCCACCAGAATTAATTTAAGGGAACTACAGTATCGTTACAAAAAATCAGGTAATATTTGTTATTACACCTTATTGGAGAAAATGTTTTTAATAAGCTTGTATTTCAGTATATACATAATAAAAGCTGAGCAACAAAATGTTGGATAGCTAAACACACCTGGGGAAAAGGATTTCTTAAGTATGCAGGTATTCAGTGTGTGACCTACACGTACTGACTACAAAGAGACATGTACTGAATCCAAACTGAGCAATTCCATACACACAGTGACTCTATCCGGTTTCACTTAAGAGCCCGTGCAAATCCCCTACCCAGTCTCTTTATCCCTGAAACATGTCCTCTTCAGCCATTACAGAAAACTGTTTTTAGAAACATAATCCATTCCCTGGAGCAGAGATTTAGCTCCTGGTTGCAGCAGCTATGGGTGATGTGTAAGGGCAGTTCCCATGGAGACACTGGTGCTCTGTCAAACTGGTGAAGAACAGGATGGTGCTACCCTAAGTATTGTCTGGATATGGGAAACACTGACTTCAGAGCTGCAGCAATGGGCAGATTCCATCAGGAAACAGTAAACCTATAAAACTTCTGCTTTACTTGGCAGTCTTTCTTCATATCTCCTCTTGAAATTCCCCTTATCCCCAAACTACCTTTACAAGACCAAGGATTTGCTTGGTCTGATAAATTCCAGTGTATAACAAAAATAAGTAACTGTTGTTTCCCAGGGAAGCCGAAATACCTGAGCACACTAAAAGCACCCGACAAAGAGAGGCCATATACAGAGATGAGTACTTCTTCAAGCAAAAATCTGGAAGCGCTAGAGAATATATCCACTGACTTTTTTGTTGGAAATGAAGTAAGTGAAAACAATGTATTACCAATTAAAATGCTAATCCAAGATATCTGAAAGACTGAACAGTTAAATAACAGATTTTTCTCATATGTTTTGCATGTTTTCACTTGTATGTTTTCTTCAGATCTAGAAAGATCTTTCTGAACATGCCACATTTTACTTCCATTGTAATGCTTTTAGCTACATGCTTAAAAAATAATAAACCTCCAATATTTGGTAGACTGTGAACCTTTGCTTCAAGGGGAGAATTAAAAATTATTTCCAAAATGTGTTAAGCTTTACCACCTATGAGGAACCAAACAGTATTTCCTTATTCCAGAACACACAAGATTAATAATCTTTTTTTTGTGTCTTCCCACATGTCAAGTGGAAACATTTATACTAGAATTTGCTCCCCAATTTAATTTCACTTCAGGAAATCCCAGCTAATCATACCCCACTACCTACCCAATGCAACTAAAATTCATTAATCTTTCCCAGTTCTGAGTTCATATGGAAATGAAAATTTGGTTCTAGATCCGTATTTGCTTCCAGTCACCTTTTCCCCAAATACTGGAGCAAAGCGTGAACTAAAAAACCCAAGCACCTAATTCTGCAGGAAGGACTGCCTATGTACATCATGGCAAGTAAAGTTGTTTTGGCAATACATAACTGAAAAATATTGATGCAAAATTTTAATGTGTTTTCAGTCATTGGCTGCAAATTCAAGTTTTAATTTACTCAGATCATATTTAATGATGGTTATAATTAAAGTCACAGCATAAAAACAAGTCACTTTGAAATAAGCCACCAAGCGCTAACATTAGCATTTGCTTGATTTTTTTGGCATTGCAGGATGGAGAAATTGTTTATTCTGAGTGGAAAATGAAAACTGATACTCATTCAGCAAAACCAGTTAGTAAGTTCGAGTTTCTCAATACCTGTTTAAACTTTAATATATCACTAACTTCAAAATATCTGTGTTTATACTCTGTAAGGTTCTTGCTCATAGCTCTAATAATCTATCTCACTGATGACACCTGGATTTAGCAGTTCACCCTCAAAAGTGCAAGCACTTTAGCTGGCATGACAGAACAGCACAAAGCTATTGGCACAAATCAAGGAAGCAACTAGATTTGTGGCAATTCCAATTTCTGTACCTTGTGAGCAAAAAAACTGAGGCTGGTATCTTCCAGGTCTGTGCTGGGTCCTGCCCTCTTTTTCCTTGATCACTAAGGCGCTAGTAACAAGCAACTGTCTTTTTCCTCCATTAGGTCAGAAGCACTCTCAGAAATACAACCTCCACCTTGAAATGATCAACACTCTCCAGAAATCTCCGTTTTTTAAAGACATCTTTCTAAGCATTGGAGGCCAGAAGTTTGCCATTTGGAAAGAAGGGGTTACAGTAAGTTACTTTAACACAGCTGTAACATATGTGATAGGTGTACAAAACAGAACTGTAATAGGCCCAGAGACTGTATTTTCAGAAACAGATGTAAGTCTCAAAGCTTCGTATTTTAGAAACAAATTAGATACAAAAGAAGCTTTCCATCTTCTTCACATCAGAAAACTATTTTAGATATAGCTTAGTAAACTTGCGTTTTACAGAAAAAGTGGAGTGACTTTCTTCAGTTCCAGCCTTGTAAAAAATGTAGCTTCCCAACTATTCATTTCTGCTGCTAGGGAAACCAAAGAATAAAGGAAATGCATACTGAACAAATCTGAAGAAATGGTATTTTAGGACAAGGCTTTTTCATCATGTGAAGACAAAGAAACATAGGGATTTTTACAGTGTCGCATGTAGGAATCCTGCACCCGACAAAATTTCCAGACCACAGGTTTTAACAGCAGACAGACAGATTACCTTAACAGACTGGAAGTGAGATAGCAGGTTTTTTACTTCCCCATAATCCTTTTTACCTGCAGCAGTTGATAGAAATTTTGCCATTGATATAATTTTTGTAATAGAACCATTTATATTGTGATCATTTTCCAATGATAGGAGATCTGAAGTAGTGAATTGATAGAACTGTTTGATTGTTGGGTCTATTTTTTATTTGTTTTTTAAAAAAAATTAAGAATGGACCAATCCTTCAATCAAGCTGCTCTGCAGGAAGATACACTGCAGGACAATGGTCCTCAACAAGACCAGGAGTTTTCTTCATTGGCAGAGACAATGGAAATATAGATATTTGGGACTTACTGAAGAAAACTCATGAGCCGTCTCATTTTCAGAACATCTCCAAATCAATCATCACTTTCATCAGCCCCTGCAATGCCTCAGGTATGTTGATGGTGATTGCACTTTATTGTGCTACCCTGTTTGTAAAATGGCCCATGACTCCAAGGCACATAAATCTTACTACAAATGATCTTCTATAAGTACATACTTCCACAAATTTAACACTCTACATACAAAAATGGATATATCAGTTTTAAGTGTACTACCATGGCATAAAAGCAACTGAAAACATTGAATTAAAAAAAAAAACAACCTGATAAAAGACAAACTTCAAAGGGAATTTCATTTATTAATAAAATAAGAGAGCAATAAGGTTGCCTTTTTTTGTTGCAGTAAACAATAAACTAAAAAGACCAGAAACAAGAGAACCCTCTGTAGCTTGTCTTTGGGTGGAGGTTCACATTGCTGTTGGAATTTGGATTATTTATATGTTTTTTGTCAAATATCTTTCAGCAGAGCAGCATTTTCTAGCTGTTTCTGACAGTCTTGGAGAACTGCATATTTTGGAAATCTATCAAACATTATGTCACCCTTCGATTAATGAGGTTGGTAAGAATTTTTATTAAATCACTTTGACGCTTTATCCTGAAAACTCCAACACAAAAACAAGTTTGCCTAGACAAAAATGCCTTCAAATAATGGCAATTAATTTGAGATCTGTATAGCCATATTCTCTAAAGATCACCTGTAGCCAAGCTGGCTTTGCACAGAGCTTAGCTAAGAAAGGAAATCTCAGTGACAGCTGGCAGAATTCCACTGCTCCAGCCTGGCTACATGAAAACACAAGAGCTCAGCATTTTTTGCCACATCCATAAAATTTCACCTTTCAAGCATTAAGACAATGCTTTAGACTGCATAGTGATGTAGATATACTGAATTCCTTTTTCTTTACACCTTCTTGTCCACATTTGCATCAATTTTTTTCCTCTAAATTTGATAATTCAATTTACATATCTTTGTATCTGGTTTTAGTTTAATGAAAGCACATTTTGAAAACTGCTACTAACATTCCCACTCTTTCATGCTCTTGGAATAAGGACTATCTGTACCAAAAGGCCATGGGAACTAAAACACAAAATCCCAGAAAAAATAAATGCATAATGTAATACTGAAGTATGGTAGTTTATGGTTTCTTTGTGCCTGAAGTTGGTCACATCTTTATATTGTTTTGCTGCAAACTATTGGGATAAATAGAGATATTTACATTTCCAACTTAGGTAAAATACTAATACCGTTCAGATCATCAGCAAGAGATCTGTGTCTTTGGGCACGTAATGACTCCTGTTTGTCACTGTGTTAACAGGAAGCCAATGTACTTGGTTACTTCGAAAGAGAAGTCAAATATCTGAAGTACTGTGAACAGGAGTTTAAAGAGTATCAAAAGTTTCAAGCCAAAACAAAATTGAAATGGAGCTGGAGACAGAGAAAACAGTATGTTATACTTGGAATTAAGAAAGCTTTCTATGTTTGTTTGTATCTTTAAAATGCACCTGTATTGCTAGACAGGATTTTCCACAGTATTTGCAAAAAAGTCAGTATGGACATAATCAGAATAGCTTAGCTCTTTATTTCATATTTACAGTTCTTAAGAATGGAAAAGATGGTCCCAGTTCATGTGGGCACATTTCTTGGTCAAGTGAACCCCCTGCTAGAGCATTAGAGCCTATGGACATTTAACAACTATAAATTTGCTTTTCATGTTACACCAGTTGCTTGTTCAAAAAGTTACATTTTGGTAACTTTCCTATAAACATTGCTCCTTCAAGCAAGGATGGATTCCAGCCTTCCATTCTTTACTAACGTAAGAATTTTGCCTATCCATTCTTTGGTAAATGGTTTAATAATACTAAATAACTAAACTGTCATTTCTTTGGTTGATTGATGCAGCCCTAGGTGATGCCTATTTTCATTAATTTGTGACAGCACTGATACAATCCACTGGAAAGCAATGGAGTCACATACAGGTTTCAAAGCTTAACAGTGCATTATTGCCTGGTATGTTATTTTTCCTTCAGCGTATGACTACAGAAAACAAAAGAAGAGATGGAGGATCAAGAAATTGCCCATCGTACTGTGTTTCTGGAGCTGGAGAAGCAGATAGTAATGGATTTAAAGACAAGAAATACTTTCTTCATTGGATGCTTAGAGTCCATTATCACCTTTAGCACCAGCAAGCTTCTTATTTAAAGACCTCTATTTCAGCAGAACATATTTAGCTTTGGAAATAAAGAATCTTGCAGACAGAGATTGTTTCAATAACCTTATCCATTTGTTTGCACACAGTGTGGTTAAAGAATAATTGATTTGGACACAGTTTCCCCACTATTTTTCATTAATACAGTTATAATGAATATTCTCTTTAAATAATAGTTTTCAAAGCTCTGTCTGTCAGGACTCTGAACCACTTTTACTTGCTATCATCAGTTTACAAACTCATTGTTACTTAATCCTGGCAAGTGGTTACAAACAGAAAACCAAGTCCATTAAAATATATTGTTCCCTCAAAGAAATCAGTATTATGTAGAACAAACAGCTTTTAGTAAGCTCACTGTAGCTGTGCATTTCTGTCAAAAGACAATTATCCCTCAGAGAGATCAAATGGTGTTATACAGAAGTTTTAATATTTACCAGTGTAAATGAGTAACAGCTCATGAATATTAACACACACCCTCCATCCAGAGAGGACTCCTTGGTAAGTGGTTCTATGCTGCTGGCTTTCAATAGCCGGGTCAGACACCATGTAACTGAGCAGAGCCTGTCAAGCAGAAATTAAATCTATCAGAGGAGGACAGATTAAACTCTATACGGGTGAGTTCACTCTTTCCATGACTCACCAAACTGTTTGAGGGTCACAGACTCCTGTCAAACAAATGTCCATGTGGTCACAGTAGACACTAAAGCACAAAAGACAACTGACACACAGGGGATTTGCAGAGAGGATCTTCGGCTGACAAGCAATAGCCAGCCCCAGTGCTCTGCTTCGTCAGAGTAAAGCATAGCCAAAGAGAAAACAGGATCAGTGTGAGGCTCCTGTGTCCCAAAATAAACACTGCAAATTGGGGTTAGACAGTGTTAAAGACATGCCCCTTCAATTTTCTACAGCCAGGATCTCCCTGTCATGTACTTTTAGCACTTTGATTGAACTTTGGTCAGATATAAGTGAGGTTTGGTGCCACTAGACAGGACTCTGTTTGAAAAACGATCTCTTGTTTGCTACTTTGAAGTTTAAATATTACAGCAATATTCCTTGTCCTTCATATTGAACTAGCTCTAAATTAAAACAAAGGAAAATTCAACAAGCCTGTCCCTACCACCTGCAGCACAATGTTTGCAGTCAGAGCACAAACAGGAAGAGAATACTGCTCTTCTGCTAAATCAATATTTAACTAACAGCCTGCTCTACACAGATAAGTAAATATCACACAACTGGCTAATTAAAAAGCTCACCTCTTTGCTACCAGGCCTGGACTTCATTAGTACACCACCTCAGAGCATCTTCCACAGACTTCTGATTAACATGGCTGCAAACTACATATATATATCAACCCTATGGTCATGGCTTATCGGGAAAGCGCAGCCACCCCCCTCCACTGCAGCTCTCTCACTACTCCCCAGAAAGAGGCAGCAGCCTCAATGGGAGGCTTGTTCCCCACTACAGAGGCACTGTTAGGAGTTTTGATTAAGAAAATATTCCAAAAGACAGAGGGATTTCAGTTTGGTTTTCCTAACAGTAAGGCCAAAGAGGCAGTGGATCAGGACTCTGCTTATCACTTCCCCTCCCTCCCCAGATCAAAGTAGTTTGGGGAGCTGCAGGAATGCCCCAGTGGAAAGGGAATAATCTTCCTGAGAGCCATTTTCCTCCTCATCTCTGTTCCCAAGTAACACAGGAGACATCAGCTTATACATCCCATCAGGATCCTTTATTCTGTCTAATACAATTCTAGATGTTCAAATACTGGTAGGGTCAGCTTTGCGTCATCTCATGTCCGGCTGTTCCAGTTTTGCCCTAAAAATATTGTTAAGACACATTACAGGTTTTTCCGCTTGGTTCTAAAAGTCCAGCAGAATGAAAACAGTAAATTGATTATGTACGGTGACATTTTAAAGCAAATGTATCACAGTTACATGACAGTGTAACATCAGTTCCTCCCCACCACCCCAAATAACCATCTTTCAGCTAGTGTTAGCTCCACAATGTGAGACAACAGCTTCCTATATCAAAATACACTTACTGTCAAGAATCACAGTATCCCCATCTTATACCTTGGGATGGGGAGGAAGGTGAAGGGGTTAAGATATGACAGCAGAAATGCTGCATGTGTCTCTGACTTATCAGATTTATAGATTTATTCTGTAAAAATTCTGAATATCTGTTGGGGATGTTTCCCTCCATTTTTAGAACATGTCTGAATAGCTGCAGTTCCATTTCTTGTCTGCTGCATTAATGAACGTGCACATACATTACACATTTGGGAAAGATAGACGTAAAAATCTGAAGTTCCTGAGGATGTAGGTCCCCAGTGGCTGAAGCCAGCCTGAGGTCATGTCATATCACTATTCCACATCACACACCATCCCCGTCCACTTCTTGTACACTCCTGTAATAAGCACTTTGGGAAGCTAAAAAGGGGGAGAAGCGAAAAGGTGGATCAGCCACACAGCACCAGCAGTGTTTGGAAAATCCTATTGAACCAAACAGGAAAGGATTAAAACTCTACAAACAGGCCTAGTCCATTCCTAAATCCACCGAAGTGTATCATGTCCCTAACACTTGGCACCAAAGAATGGCACAGGCCTACCTTTGCATTTCTGCTTTTCCCTGGGGACTACAAACTCCAATTCTTGGTTGTGATCCAGGCCCGCATGTGGCCGTCACTGGCTCGTGCTTGGGTAAAACCATTTGTGTACAATTTTGGTGCAAGCCTTGGAACTGTTTCTGTAAAAGCACCCACACCCATTTCCTTTACCTGGGAAGCAGAGGTCGCACCTGAAGGAAGTCCATGGACTCCAAGGACAATCTGCTCTCTGAACTCCACGGCAGGCTCTGCCCTCTGCTGCTAACCTCTTCCAGTCCCTGGTGAACAGGAGCTGCTCCTCACGCCAAACTGAGTCACACCAAGCAGACAACAGCACAGATCAGCACAGCAAGGAAGGCTCCTGGCTGTGGCCACAGGGTTTGGAGAAGCTCTGCCCTGGAACCACACACAGCCAGACGCTGCCCTTCTGTGTAAAAAGGTTAATTACTGCTTTGGTAGAAGGAGGTTGTTTTAATCTCCCAATTTAGTGTTTCTAGATGAAGGTAATTCCCACAGTAATCCTGTTCCTTAAGAATCTGTAACAATCATAAAAAGAATGCAGCTTGACCAGATTATATAACTAACTATATGAAATACAATACTATCTACAAGAATACATATATAAGGGATAATATAACAAAAATACCACTTGGGAAATGTCTCATTAAAGAAGGATTTCTAAGATACAAAATGTGTTTTACAAGTTGTTACAACTAAATTACCAGGAAGTGTTTCATTTGAGCAATACAATATATTCCTTAGGTATTTTAATTACTTAGTGAGATTAACATGAATACAATTTATTGAGTCATTAAATTCTGCTGTAGTAATATTAAAATAGTAAAGCTGACAGAGCAGTGCACTGCTGCCCTGAGTTACAGACTCCTCCTGGAGAAAAAGCTTACACATATTCAAGAGGTGACCACTTACATCATCTTAATTATTACAATGAAAGATTAATAAATAAACTTTACTGCAAACATCTTTCAAAGAGTGCTAATGAAGTAGTGGTTTGTTTTTAATTACCTCACTCAAACGTTGGGTCAATCATGACAACAGAACAAAACATCTGAAAAGCTAAATATCTTTATGGAATTAATTCATGTGTGCAGCCAGTGCAAATGGATGACATCAGCTTAGACAGGTTTAAATAATCACTAGCTAGGCACAGACAGATTTTGTTCTTAATTCAAATTTTATTTAGAATTTAAATTTATAGTTTAAAAAGAATGCACATTCTGTAGGTATAAAAGTTTAAAAAAATACATTGATTTATTGATAAATGCTTCAGGTTAAATTTACATTTTCATTCATATCATTATATTGCAGTAATTGTTTTGCATCTTTTAACACTTATAAAAATAAATTAATGAGACTGAATAAACCATTGGAACCATGCTATAATAATTCCTTAGAAAAGAGGGGTGAAGTTTGCCATAGCAATTCTTAATTCCTTGCTACTGTAAATAAATAACTCTTCAATTAAGCAATATAAAGAAGTACAGGTTAGCAGAAAAGCACTTACCCACAGGGTGAATGGGAAGCCTTGGTGAGATGCCAAAAGCTGTACCAAAAAGATGTAAAATTTATTTCTACCCTGCCAGCTGACAGTAACTGTGTGTCTGACCTCTCAAAACATCAAAACCTTCTCACCCCCACCTGCCCAACTCCTCCCTTCCTTGGGGATGTGTACATGACCTGCAGAGGACAAGGAATGACTCTGCATGTCCTTTTGGTTAAAAGGACTATCAAAACATCTGTGTGCAATTTGGTAACTATTTTTAATTGAATCAAGAATGTGCTTCCTTAATGCGAAATGTTTAATGGCTCACCATAAATGAGTAAAGATAAAAGAGACTCTGAGCAAGGTGATAGCTGAATCTAATAAGGTCACAGTGAACTGCAATCCCACCCTAACTCCCCAGGAGTACCATCACTCCAGCCATTCAATGTCATCTGACAACTCTGGTTTCCATTTTTGGGAGAGTAATAAAAAAATAAAAGTGAATAGCTTTGTGCTGAACTTGAATCTTGCATCTCCAGAGCCACAACCCTTTATAGAGCACTCAAACACATGCTACCAGCAGCAGCCAAGGGTAACATAACAAAAATACATGAAACTCTGGAGAAAAAAAAAACTGTACCGAAATATCAAGAATAAAGTAAGAGGTTGCAAGGACAAACAAAAAATATTTTTTGAAAAGTAAATACCTTCCGGGCCTTCTTTATATGTGAAAAAACCCATGGAGGAAGAAACAAACTATGAAGTAAAGAAAAAACAAACAGACAAAGGGTGGTGTGTGTGTGTGAAAGTTAATAGTCAACACCTGCAAACCGCTGTTCCTGCAATACACAAGGTCATTTCCATTAATCATTAACCCTACCTTCTCTCTGGCCATGTTTCTGTGCATAAATCAAACACTGTGTTACCCAAAGGGTAACCTCATCCTGGCATCACTGAACATGTGTTCCTAGAAATGGGAACATTTCATAATTCTGAGACCTTTCCTTTCCAAAGATGGCTACAGACACATGCACGTTTATACATAGATATATACAAACAAGGTTAGAAAAATATTTATTTTTGTTTGTTTAAATAATTACTGAAAAGTGTTAATACAGTAATACATTAATATTTGTACAATTAAAACTTTATATATAAATATTATATAAAGCATTTTTCATAGCAGCCATTGCATATATAGTAAAACAAGTCTATCTGAAATCCCTGCTGCAAAACTCAGGCCAAGCAGCATTCATCCTCTTCTGAGAGGAACATCTGTACCAGAGCCAGGATTTCAGGAATGAGGAGTTCTGCTGCCATTGACAGCAGAAATGTTGCTTTATCTTCCACCAAGTATCGCCCAGGCCACCTAAGTGCACGGTGTTTTTAAGGAGAAATGCCACTATGTGGAATCACATCACAGTCTAAGCTTGTCTCCAACACAAAAATCAGGACAATGCCTTCTAACAAAAAGGCAGAAACATTACGGAATGGTTTAAAGTGTGCTAACGCAAGGTGGGTTGTGGCCTTACCACAAGGTGTTCAGGGGCACCATCCCTCCTCACACAGCTAGGGAAGCCCAGCAAGGGGCATGGAGGCACAAGGAGGAGACGTCATGCAGGACAGGATTTAATAACTCATATTTAGTTTGTTTTTATTGAGTTCCCTTTCCAGGTTTCCTATGAGAGTATCAATACTTTCCTGCAGGTCCTTGAGGTTTGCTCTGTGATCCACTGCAGAGTCTATAGCTTGCACTGTCAGGTAGCTCCCCAAGGGGTGCTCTCCAGGGACGGGCTGCGGGCATCTTTTGGGGGCGTCCAACTCCTCGGCTTTGCTGCTGTCATCGCCGCTCTCTGTGTCCTCTGAAGGGACATCATCGTAGTCAGCCTCACTCAGGCAGTCTCTGGGGTTCAGGAAGTAGTTCTCCCCACAGCTGCTCCAGTCCCCAGCATAGCGGTTGCTTGATGGGCTGTCTAGCCCTGCGGGCCGTGGTCTGAGCACCCCTGACATCTCAGTACTGCTCAGATTCAGCAACTGTGGTCTCTGCCTCTTGGGTCTCAGGTAATTCAGGGAGGATGAGTGCTCAGGAAATGCATTCAGATGTGCTGGTTCCTTGGCAGACGAGTGATGAACTAGAAGAGAGAAATTAAGTCAGTCAGAACTGAATCCATGCTGCAACAAAAAAGTCCATGGCAGATGCCCACTGTTCTCCCTCAATGTCCCACTAACAGCATGCATGAATACATGCAAGCTTACAGCCAACATATTGCACATTTTTTGCTATTGTTTGATATAAAATAATTAGGAAAAACTACTGTAAAATCTCAATTTTGAAGATTCATGCCAGATTCGAATTGCAGTAGAGAAGCCTTTCTAAAAGTAGAAACTCCCAGAACACCAATTAAATTCACAGTTAATCACCATCCAGCTCTGGGTAAAAGAAAAGCAAACAGCTCAGCTCACACACTTCACAGGCTAAGGAGTAACAGAAAGCAGGCACAGCAGAAGAGGCTAAAACACAACAAAAATACCACCACTGAGAAATACCTAGAGAAGCTGACAACACACCAAGAGCTGAACTCTTATGTTTCTCTTTTGCCCTAACGTTCTGCGCTATTAAAGAAGCTCACTTGCAGTAATTTTTCTGTGCAGAAACAAGCCCATGGCAGACGTACACTCACACAGGTTTGCTGGCAGTGTTACCTGAGCTCACCATTACCCAGTACAAGTTACTAACAGGCTCCTCCACTGTTACCCGCTGCCTACGGCAAACAGCACAACATTTTTCACTGACCTGTGCCTATTAAGTATCTGAGCTGCAAAACTTCTGGTTTTATACAGACTATTGCTTCTTGTAATGAGCAGCAGACACTTTCTATTTCTATTCACTGTTGAAAAGGCAGTGTGCACAAACCCATGCAGTTCACAATCTGACCCCTTCCTTGTTAGACTCCACACACACAAGCACAAAGACCCGGTCCTGAAATGTGCCCAATCCTCCTTCTGGATCCACATTACAAGTCTCTCCAGGGGATTTCACTTTACGTCTTGCACAGTAACATGCAATAACTCTCACTGCTTTTTTCCCCCTTTTACTATAACAAAAACCCTTCTGTTTAGACTATGCTCCACTAAGACAAAGGGCCATGGGTTAACAATAACTTGCCAGTGTTACATGGTCTAACCAAACAAGGACTATTTGTTTTCGGTTGGAAATATACGGAAATTGAAGTATTGCATAACATGTTGGTTATCAAGCTGTCTCAAACTACAGAAGATTAAATATAAGGGACTAGACTGTGATCCTTCCATTGAGTCCAAGTGTGCTGTTTATACTGTGTGGTGTTCACCTGCTCAAGTCTCTGTATTTGTGTTTTACTTCCCTTTTAGCAACACATCCTGCACAGCTCTTGCAAGCCAAGGGACTGCACTTGGCTTTTGCTTCTAAGTGAAGGAAACCTCTATTACCTACCCTACTCCCACCCTCTTAGAACGATACACACTCCTATGGACAGAGCTACACCCACTTGCTTTTGTAGTCCACAGCAGCCATGCCATAACCCATGTCCAGGGTTTCATGATTAACTTCTGCACAGTTTTTGCTGCCCAAACAGCTCTTGGTCTCCCTCTTCCTCCACCTACATGTCCTATCTCTCCTGCACAGACTCCCAGATCTGATTGAAAGCTTCTTTTCATGTTTGATGATCAGCAGCTTTGGAGCTGCCCATCTGCAGCTGACAAGGGAGCAGCAGCATCTTCAGTCACCTTCAGTCATCATGGAGCAGCAACATGCTTCCTTATGCAAAGCTCTGCAAAAACAAGTAGAAGTTGCAGAGCTCTTACCCCAAGTATGTTTTCAACTCTGCCAAATTACAAGGGCAGAAATAAATTAACCTCATCGGGTCAAAGCTGGAGAGCAGGGAAAAACAAAAATCTCCAAGCTCTCTAATTCAGATATGGAAACTTTAATATCACTGGGTTTCTTTTTCCTAAGGTCTTTCCTCACATAAACTCTTCACCATTTCTTACATTATACTCAAACTCTGCCATCTGGTAAGAAAGCAATGAAACCTAGAAACTTCCCCTTCAGCAAAGTGACCAAATAGAAAGAGGATATTATAAAACTGTCTTGATTTCTTTAGATTAATAGGTGATCCTACAGTACCTCACATTTTAAGAGTTCTGATGCTGCTCAGTCATCCTGTGAATTAATGTACAGTGTCACAAAGTAAGAACATACAGCAATGGTTTGACTTTTTTCCTTCATCAGATTCATGAAACAGTACCTGGCCACAACTGAAGTAAATAGTGAAGAACCTCTATGTGCTTTTTGAAGTCCAGGGCACTAGCAAGCTCCTCCGAGTCTGTGAAGACTCTGTTATTATGGTTGGTGGTCTCCTGTCTCTGGCTCAGTAACACAGGGCCAAAGCACACAGCTAAATTCTGACATGTCATCTTATTTACTTCGTGGTAAGAAGCCACCAGTTTCAGGTGATCCAACAGCATCTTCAGGGTAGCCTAAAGAAACAAAATACGCTTAGGAAACCAAACACTTGTCAACAGTGGTGCTGGTCACTGCTCTAGAGGGAAAGATCAAGGCTGATAGCTCTGGTTTTACTACCAACACCCATCAACAGAACTAAGTGCGGAATCAGAAAAGCTGTATTTGACTATGAGAGAATGAACCAATGAAGACAGATTTTCTGGTAAAACTCAGCTTGTTTCTTATCTGAACTCAGTTTTACACAGAGGAGTTTTCTCACAGTAAAAAGAGTACATCAGGAAGGGAGGAGAAAGCGGTACAGATGATCCAGGTGCATTAGAAAATAAAACTGATATGATGTCAGCCTCTGAACAAGCTTCCAGGTAACTTCGAGATACTGTGCAGGCCCCTGTCTCACTCCCTCCCCACAGAAGGGGCCAACTGTGCTTTGCTGCAGAGGTGAATTTGGCAGGTAACAGTGCACAGCTCTCTTACACTGCACAGCATGAGAAGCGAAGGCTTTATTGCGCATACTTAAGAAAGAGGAATGGATTTGCCCAGGTAATTACGACACACAGATCACAGAGCTCTTCAGAAATGGAGCAGGACAACACACAGGGATAATCACTGATCTAATAATGTTAAAGTAGTGATCACAGCCTTTCATTCGGATTTAAAGAAACAATATAAAATGAAAACTAGAGCAAATCCAGCAATGCAGACCCTCCAATTCATGAAAGTATTTTCACATGCAGAACATCACAAATCCAAGTGAACCACTTGGTCTGATAAATAGGCATACACCTTCTGAGACATTTTATATCCAGCGTGAAAATGTTCCTTTATTTTCTGAAGTTTGCAATTTACTTGAATGTGCTAACACTACTCACCTTCTCAACATCTGGCAGGCAATCCAGAAGGGCTGCTGTGTGCTCAGAGTCACTCGGGTCATTCTCACAACCATTTGCTGTCATTTTCAAGGGATTTTTCACCATGGCATCCAAAACTGCTTCGTAGAGCTGCTTGGTTATCAGGGGAGAGGGCAGCTCTCGTAGATAATCCTTTAGGACACCTAATGAGCCACAACAACAGCTGCCTTTAACAAGCAGATTCACTTTGCAGCAATTTTTGGGAGCATTAAGGCACATCAACTACACCCATACCATAAGAAAATCTTATGTATCAGTGACAAACCTTGCACTCAGGAGCGAGGGATGGGAGGACAACACCAAAAGGGCACAGCAAAGAGGGGCTGGGACACAGGGGCTGCTGCATGTGCAGGAGTGGGGACACTGGGCACCAGGTGAGCATCTCTCCAAGTCTCCCTCATGTTCAGGGTGTGGGGAGGCAAGGAAAGGGCTCAGAGCAGTCCACCTCCCATCCAAGGAAAGGAGCTCCTACAAACACCAAAGCTTTCAGCTTGACAACCCCTCCTCTTTTATATAAACCTGTCAGTTAGTTTTTCTGTTTATTTTCAGCTATAAAATTATGAGCAAACATCCCAGTGCCAGGGGCACACAGAGTGAAGCACATGGTGCCTTCTCACTCAGTCAAGCACAAACCAGACCTGTCCTCATGAGAGGGAGCCACCAACTAACTCCCTGTCACCTCTAGGGTACCCTGCAGCCCCAGCACCACTCGCTCCTGCTGGGACAGATGTGATTCACACCCGCAGGAGACACTGGCTAAAATGCCCAGGCACTGAGTCCTCCCTGTTGCAGAGAAATACTGCACCATTTCTGAAGCTGGGGATGTGCTGGGGGAGAGGCTGTTCATAGGGACTTAACAACCAGGCAAGCACATCACGAAGCCCTATTCTTTCCAAAGAGGAATTGAGCGTTTGCATTCTTGTAAGCTGCCTTTGGAACATGGCTGATACTTCATTTTGAGAGGGGTTTCAGTGATTGCAAGAATAATAATGAAAAAACCCCAAATATTCAGGCTTCTAACAGCAGCTTCTGGAGAGGACATAGCAGGATGCTATCCAGGAGCAACATATTCAATATGATCAACAAGGAAAATTGAAGGAAAACAAGCCTGCTTCCCAGCAGGTTTTATTTTCCTTAAAAGAATGCATACTGTGCTACAAATATCTATTAATTTTAGCTAGATCACAACTGCATTTAAATATTTTGTTAGGAAGAAATGCTGAATTAAAAGAAATTGTTTAAAAGCAGGTACTGCAGTTTAAAAAGCAGCCTGTCCTTCAAAAAGGTGAAGTTGGAAAGGCAGAAGACTTTTTAGCAGGCACTCCTCACAGCCTTGTAAAATCTCACATCACAGCAATTACCATCACACTGTGCTATTTAACAAAGCAACAGTTTTCATTAACTCAAGTCTGTGTAAGCGAGCTGTGAAATGAACTGGACAGAGTGGGCTTTGTTACGAGGTTGTTTCTTAAAAAATAGAGGCAACAGAAGTTAACATTTTGCCCTTCACAGCCATGTTCATGTGCAGAATGCAAGTAAGAGCTGGCTTCTACCTATATAAATGTTTTCATTTAAAAAGAATCCTGCATCTTGCAACAGTGCAACTACTGAAGCTGTGTTGCAGGAGGAACACTACCTGAAGCAGCAGTGCTCTGATCCTGAGCTGCCAAATCACCTTGCCCTGCAGCACAGGCATGGGGCATCCAGGCAAAATCATCTCTGCAGACACCACACAGCCTCCAGGAGTTCACTCAGTGCTTAAAATGGGAACATCCCCTCAGGAACACAAAATATGTGAACAACCATTTTTACCTCAAAAAATATTTCCCCTGGTGGTTTGGTGGTTTTTTTTGTTTGCTTGAAAAAGAATATGCACTTTTGGTACTTCTCCACTTAGGTGGATAGTTTTTGTTTAGTAACTTAATCATATTCCTCCCTTCCCACCAAATATTTTTTCTTCCCTGAATTTAGAGGCTCATGTTCCCTATGTGGATTAGCTGGTTAAAACATTTATGAAACAAATGTGGCAGATGGTGGTGCTGTACAACATGTTCTGCGATATTTTCCTTTTTCCATAAGCAAAACATTAGCAAGAGATGCTGACTTCTATCAAGATCTCTTTTTCAGCTGTGCTTTTTTTGAAGGCAGAAGCTGAAATCAAAATCAGCTTAGAGTAGGAAATGGTATGTTCTAATCAAATAAGCTTATACTGTTGAAACATTCACAACTGTCTATTAGTAATTATTTGGCAGGAATTCCTGTAATAGCATCCACAATCATAAGACTACCACCTGCCAAAGGACTTTCTCCTGTTCAGCCCTGGATAACAGGATAGTTTGGGAGCCATGAATGCCCCTTGACCTTTCTAAATCCTTTTGCTATTCACTCATCTAAACTAGCCTTTTAAGATGCTGCTGTTATTTTGTCCATGAATCTACCTTCCACTGCTGCCAGCCCAATAGCACAATCCTCTTGACACAACCACACACAACAAATTTAGACAGAGAGCAGAAATTGCCATCCACTTCATTAATTTCTCATTTTTCTGACCCACTGAACTGTTAAGAGTATTTCAAGCTTTATGTAGAGATATGAATTCACGTGGATGTCAACAGACATGATACAACAACACAGCTACAGGTCAGTTCCATGAATTGCCTGCCCACCTCAGTTTGATCCATGAGACCACTTCATTGTGTATAAGCCTGTGCCAATCCCAAGAGTATTTCTCAGTCAAGATTTAATCATTAAATGTTCATTTTTCAGTCTTTGGAGAGTTGTCAAAAAAAAAATATTATTCATCTTTTTGGAAAAGAGCGCTTCTCAAATTTCAAAAAGGACATAAGGCAGCATTTCTCTTCAAGTCATTGAAGATTTATGCTGAGGATTCATATTCTGTGTAACACATGTTTTGGCTGATAGAAGTATGAATCATATGCATCGGCCTCAGCATTAAGTAATCAGGGGAAACATTCCCTCTCAACCCAACTCCCTAAGCACAGGCAGTTAAGTTTTGTGGGCTCTTTTATTCCTTCCACTAAGCACAGTGGCTAACGCAGTTGTCCACAAAAACTGTAGCTTCCCTCATCAATCCACACCAGGCAGTTTCCAAAAATGAGAGTGGCTGCATTTTGGTCAGTGGAAGCTATGGGTGCCAAGCCCCACTCCCTCCCTGCTCCCCCAGCCCCTGTAGGCAGTCCTTGCAGCACAACACTGACACGGGCAATGCAGGCACTTGCACAGCACAGCTGCTGGGCTACCAGGGAAAACAATCTGCTTTTCTAATGTAATTTCTTAAAACTACTTTTCCCTTGTAAGGAAAGCAGCATGTAAGTAAACTCCTGCAACAGAACGCATCCAAAAGCACACCCACTAGATTTTCTGTAAGGCAGAAAACAAAGCTGTAGTCTTTTCACTCTTGCAGTGCAAACTCTCGATACAAAATACCATCCTCCAGTAGCACCAGCATCAAGCCAGACCTATATGGTCACCAAAAGTTCACCACCAACAATGAAGCTTGGAGCAATACATATGGAAAGCGTACTTCAATTTTTCAATTTGACCATCACAGAACAAACTCGTAAGAGAAAGATCAATCAGACTGTGTTGCTGCCCTTCCAGGGCTTTGCAGTAACACTGAGCTTTCCTGCAGTTTGGACTTGGCTTCAGCCTGTTCTGTTTGGTTCTAAATGTACAATAAATTCTGGAAAATCAAAATGCTCAGGAAATGTTCCAGGTTCTTTTGTATATGGATAAGTATTAAAATTCTACACCCTTTCCCCATGATACTCCTGAACTGTTTCTACAAATACTGTTTTAATGATTACTTGTAGCATGGAAATGCAATGCCATTTTTAGTAACTAAAATTTTTTAAAAAGTAACAACACAATCTTCCAGTAACTCAAAGTTTACATTAATGAAATTGCAGTTTGCCATTTGTCTGCTTACAAGTTAATATCAGACAGCTTTTGCTGCTGGCAGAAAGCCACGGAGGGGTTTTACTCCACCTTATGAGTTGATTGACAAAAAAATTGAGCAAATAGGACCTCAATAATTTCATGGAACAATTTGATCTTAGAAGTTCTCATCACTTTTTCTCATTAATTGATTTGTAAAGAGAAGAAAATGATCCAGTTTAAAAGGTGTACTTTTTACCCTTACTGTACACCTTGTTTATAAAAGCTATATAACATCAGAGTGAAACAGTGCTGGGTTAATGGCTGGACTTGATCTTAAAGGTCTTTTCAACCTAAACAACTCTATGATTGTATAAATACACATTTCTGATGCTGAGAATGCTGGTACTTGTGAACAACACTGAACATCACAGACAAATCAGTCAAGGCAAGTCAGGTGAACTGACTGGCTTCACACTCTGAACCAAGAGGTTTATGTAACTCACTAAATGTCGAGTAGTATCTTCTGATAACACACTGCATAATTACAAATTGTCATTAATAAAATTAATTCCCAGCACATTGGAATGAAATAAACCACCAAACAGCACATAACTCTCCTATACAGCTGGATATTACAGAAAGGATTTTGGCACAGAAAATTTATACTCCAACTACCATTACATCTTCCATCCCTTGGTATACAGGCAGTGAATGCTTCTGACTTATTTCCCAGAGCAACTGGCTTACTCAGTGATGCCTGAAATTAGATCAACTTTAGCTTATATAACAAGTATCAACAGTTACAAAACTGTTCCAGTTTCAAGCAAACCAAAAAACCCTCAACAACTTACTTCAGTTCTGCAGTGCAACTCCTGTGCAGAGATCCACGTAAGGAGCTGACGTAGACAGGCTTCCCAGGACTTTACCTGTGCCTGGAGCTTGCTATGTGACACCAAGAAAAAGGCCACTCCAGCAAGCAGGAGAAAGCTTAGCAAGGTTTTCAAAAAAGCAGTGATCAAATGAAGGACTTTCCCGCAGCTCTAACTAGTATTGCTCTAACCATGTATTGCACAATACAAGGGCAAGCTGTTTCCATTAACTCCCGCAATTTCCAACATAAAGGGGAGAATAACAGCTGATCCAAGACAGCCCTGGGTCACATGGTGTGGAGTCACCAGCACAGAAGGGGTGCCTGATCACAACCACGATTTTCCAGATCTACTCCAATACAAACCAATGGCAGAGGTTTAACCAGCTCCAAGACCCCAGCTCCTTTCAGTCTCCCACTTCCCTCTGTAACTCTGGAGCAATTACTGAAAGCAGGCCCTTCCATGTCCTCCCCTCCCTAGAAATCACTGCTGCTTCATCCATTCTTACACATCCCCACAGTAACTGCACTCATTCCCAGCTAGCTTTCAGCAGCAGTTAAAAGCTTGTTAAAACGACAACAGGAAATGAGTTCAAAGCACAATGTCACCTTTTAAAAGGTTCGTGAGCAACGTGACACAACTCTATTGGAAGAAAAGCAAGTAAAAGTGTTACCTGTTATGACATTAATATCTGGGTACTGGCTTTCAGAGAGGGTAACAGCCTTGCTGTCCCTCTCAAACGCCTCTCGAAGCTCTTTCTTCACCGCTGCCGAGCCACAGAGCCGGTACAGACCCACCACCTGCAAGCACAAACAGCAGCCCCATGTCAGTCACTGGCCTGCAGAGGGACCAACAACTGGCCTGGTGTGCTGTGACATCCAGAGAGCACAGCAACAGCAGCTGGTTGGGAGTGCAAGCTCCCAGCTGCAAACCATCCTGACGCACGGTATCGACACCTTGCAGGACACACAGTGGGGGCTGTTAAGCAGCAACTGAATGATGCTCCTGTTTTCACAACAGTGGGCATGCTGAGCAGTGTTTTATAGACATAATAGGAGTTTTAAATTGGAATTGGTTTATGTTTTGCTTTTACACAAACTCAAGAAAGAAATGCAGATTAAACATATATTTGCATCTTGCCCTACTCATTCAGATCATCATTATTTTTCCTGGTATAGTTGTTTAATTATACAAAATAGAATTCAAACTTCAGCAGAATGAGGTTAGAAGGATTTAGAGCTTTATGTAGACAAAATTACAGTATACAAAAATAGCTGTTAATCATAAGCAGAAAAAAAGGTCATACAACTGACTCCATATTAAAAATAAGAAAAGTTACAAACCAATTAATAAACCAACACAAAGCCAAAATAAACCAAAACATCTTTCCTACAGTATTACATTATATAGTAAAAAAAATTAAAATATAATTTTATACCCTTAATCAGAATTTCAAGAAAATCATGAATACTCCATTATTACATCTAGAATATGTTGTTTTAAAGATGACAAGATGCTGACTTCCATGTGTTTCAAATTATATTTAAAGTTTTCTGCAAAACAGGGGTTATTTAACATGCTTAAGGTGATAGGAGTGAAACCCACATGACTCTTGAACTGAATTACCAGTTAAATCATGTGCTTTCATGTATTCAAATTTTACATTTTATTATTTTTAACTTTCATCAACACCATTTAGAGCACTCGTATGCTCTTACAAAACTAAATCTTACAAATATTCATTTCATTTTCATTAACATTATAGGCAGCTGTACCGAGCAGTAAAAGGTTAATTCAAAACTACCATGGAGTCAAAACAAAAAAATACCCAGAACTAAACCAAACAAAAAAACCCCCACCTGTACTGCCTTAAGACTGTGAGAATGCAGGTCTGCAAGCCAGAGTATTTTTTTGGTCATATAGTAATTCCTGTTTAAATAAATGGAAAGTCATGCAATGGAATTTGTACTCCTCCTTTCTCAAGACTGAATACGATCTAGTATATGCCTAAGAAAATTTATTTTAAACTTTTAAAGTTTTCTAATGCCACATCTGAAATTCAGGTGGAGCTTATGCACCATGACAGTAGTTTGCAGTCTATAGGAAAGTCAAAAATGTCAAACAAGCACGTGGTTAAAAGAAGAAGTTAACAGTATATTTTGCAGTTTTGGTTCTCCCTGTGCAAATACAAAAATAGATTTCATGCTCAAAAGCACCAGGTACATTCAGACAACTCAGATCCCAACTGCTTCATTACCAGTGTTGCCTTGATTACCCAATATCATTTGCATGACTGGGTGCTAATAAGCCCATAACAAAATGCTGAAACCATGGGACACACACACTGGAAAGAATAAAACTCTTCTTTTCCAGTGATTTGGATGTTAGGAGAAGTATTCACAAGAAAAATCACACAGTTACTATCAGCAGTGACTTTCAGCAAAAGAGCTACATAGAAGTACCGTTTCCCTCTATAGTTCATAACCTGGGTTATAAACAGCAGAGCTAATCTCATCACACCTGGAAGCATATCCAACCTGTCAGCAATTTAAAATAGTAACAGTGGTAGGTGTGACTACTTCTCAATTTCACCTGAGAACAGGTGCTAAAGACAAGGAGGGCTCACATATGCTGTGGAACAGCACGCAAGAGTCCTCCCACCAGTTTCAAATTAATTGCCATGGGGAACATCTGAGCTTAGGACTGTGCATAGTCCTTCCTTACAGACCTCTTGTCTAGCATCCATAACCGGTGATTTGTTTCCATACCTCATTTCTTATACATATTTTTGTCCATTAGATTACATCTACCAATCAAACTATATTGGAACGAAAAAAAGACACTGAGCACTTCAGCTTTTGCAGTAGTCCCGATTTTGAGAACAACCTGAAGAAAGACAAGGAGTAGTGGTGTGGGGAAAGAACTAATTTAGCCCCTCAGGGACTCATCCTCATCCTAATGTTGTGTACCAAGTGATGACAGAGATGGGTCTTAGGCACATTGGCTTCAGACTGCACCAAAAGATGTGCTCTTTGTCACTGTGTCACTGCACACAATGTCTCAGGTTTGGATTGGAGGGAACAGTGAACCATATAATTTTTGCATTTAGACACATGTCCCTAAGAGGGATCTATGTCTCAGGGGTCAAGCTTCCCAAGTTCTCAACTGATCTCTGCTTTCTGAGGGTGACTCTACTCACTGGGGCTGCAGGTTCGTTTCACCACCCCCACTCCTAAAGCTCTGCTGGGAGCAGCTCCTGCATGCAAGCATACTTCTCTACAAAGGCCAAGCTGGAAGCACTATTGCACACAGCCCTGTTATTCTTCCCACATTACAATGGCCAGCGTTCACCACACAGAAGCAGCAAAGGAAAAAAAACTGACTTGTAAAGATGGTTTTAATTTCCCCCATTTCCACTCACTGCTCACACTGCAACAACAGCTATCTCAACACACAAATATTGACAAAAGAAATTAAAATAAGCACAGTACCTGACAGCCTCTCTTTTCAATCTCCAGAATGCATTTCTGCAGCAAAAGTGGCACCATCAAGCCTGCATTTTCCTTCTCTACAACTTTTCGAGCATCTACCCCAAACATCACAGGCTCCCGGTCTGCGTCAAGGCCATCGAGAGAGTTCTCCCACTGCTCCATGAGCGACAGCTTGACATAAATAAGCCCCCTTGGCTCCAGTTTGACAGCCAGCTGATGCGTTTTGGTGACCCGAAAGAGAGTGGGAAGAGCCACAGTTCCATGACAACACACTCGGTTTTTCCGTGGGGTGGGTTCCCAGCTGAACACCACCAGCTTTAAGTGCTGAGCGTTTTCGATTTCTATGTTGAATGTGTGGTCCATGTCTAGAAATGTTGTCCTACATGTAAGCAGGGCAGTCCTTGCTTTGTTTACTGAGTCAACCTGTATTGCACAAAAGACATCTTTTGAGTCTATTCGTGGTGGCTTTAAGTCTTCAGCACCATAAAAGTGAATGCTCATGAGTCCAGAGATATATTGAGAGCACTTGGGTTGATCAGAAAAGTTGTAGTGTCTGAAGGCATCAATATCTATTTCGGGTTTACCACTGTTACTTGGAAGACTCTCCTTTCCTTTCCCACACTTGGTTTCATGTCTGTGTTTACCTGATTTTGTTATAAGTTCAGGAGAGTCGCCATCACTGAGGTAACCACCTTTGCTGAAGGATTTGGAGCTCCTTGAGCTCTTCTTTTTGTACGAGGTGTGTTGTGAGGACACACTGCTGTCAAGATGGTAACGACTTATCACATTCCTGCTGGCAGCTGTGGTTGAGTTTCCTGAAGAAGGCAAAGATACTGCATGGCTTGTATCCCGGCAGCTACCTTTCAGCAGGGAAGGAGGATTATCTGAACTATTATGGCTTGAAGTTCCCTTCACACTCAGCTTCCTGCTAAGCTCTGGCAGCTTTTTCATTTTCATGGAAAGCTTCCTCACAGTTCTGGGAGATTTAATTCTATCAGGGAAAGGCCAGTTGATTGATCCACTTTTTTTCAGAGGACTGGGACTTGGAGGAGAAACCTCTGTAGAAGGTATATCAGGCTTGTGTGCAAGAGCAGCTCCAAACCCTTTAGAAGAAAAGAGAAGGAATAATCATTTTCAAACTGCAGTTCTTGGCAATGAAAAAATAAATCTTGAACTTGGGGAAAACATGTTGATTTGTCATAATTTGATAAACACAACTCATTCAGACAACCATCACTCATTCAGTCAGATGTTCACAAATGTTCAGAAAGCTGTGCTCTGCTGACTCGTTCAGCCAAATTTAGCAATTCATCGTCAAAAGCCAGATTTGTTCTGCTTTATGGAGATGAAAGGGCCAGAAACTACACATAAACAAATGAGCAATTGCACCCGCTGCATTCAGCTTGACCTATTTGTGCTGCATCCCCCATACAAGCACACATGGCTGCATTCCTGGGGCACAAGTGCAACAAAACCAAACTTAAGTGAGAAAAATCCTGGAAATATGGCAAGGGCACCCTTGTCTACAGAGCAGTTAGCTACACAGACAACAGCACTGCCACTCCTCTTAGGTCTAGAGGAAAGACCTTGTCTCTAGTAAAGAATATGGCTCTTTGTCCCCCTCTATTACTCAAAGAGCCCTAAATCTCTCCTGTGTAGAGATGCAGGCAGTCTCACACATTTTCTTTTATTTCTCTCAGCTTCTCCTTTCTGCAGCAGGATGGAAGATTTATTCCTTCCAAAAGCTGCATCCTGCACTGCCTCATTTCACTGCCTGCCAGCAATGTTCCATCTTTCCTGGTACTACCACCCCACAAGAGAGTTTAAAGTTACACAGTTCCCAAGTGACATCCTCAAAGGAAATCACCCCCCTTTCAAGGTACCAAAAAGAAAAGAAATCGTAACAGCAAGCACTGATCATAAAAAGGGCAAAAGAAAAAAAACCCCAAGACTCCCTCAATTTAGCAGTAAAGAACAGCTAATTAAGGAACACAATTAGACATAAGCCAGTACTGCACACAGACAGGAACCTGTGGTTCACCTCACGCTCTAATACTCAACGAAATGCAAATACTAAGTTTTGCGCAATCCATTCTCACTTTTGCCAGCATAAGGCAGTAATTACTATAGAAAAATCGATCAATTTACCTGAGTTAAGGAAGGAGAGAAACTGCCGCCAGAATGATAGATATTAATAAAATTACAAGAGTACTTTCACTTAGAGTCACTTTTTCACCCCTTGAGAAACAGGGAGTGCCTTTTGCTAGCAATAGCCATCCCAATCACTTATCATTTTTCAAATGTTAGCAGCTCCCAAGAGAACTGGGTAGCCTTGCCTGTGCAGGCTGGCGTGCTATAGAGCCCCTAAGCATGCTAAACCTATGTGATGCAATTAGTCCAGGCAGGTCACAGAGACTCAAACACCTTTATCCATCCATCATTCCCCCTTGCTAGCCACGGAAAGCAAGACTGTTTATAGCACACAAAAAGAAAGAAAGAAGTGCTGTTTTCAGAAGATACTCAGTAAACCATACTTTATAGAGGCTTCTCCTTTAGATTTCCCAAAGACTTACTACTTTAATTCTAAACTGATCACTTCAAGTCCACAGCAAGTGATTCTTACAAGTGCTTTGTTGCATTCAAATTAATTTTCACCATTGGACTGTAACTTACTCTTTATACTTCACCAAACTTAAAGAGCTCAATCAGGCAATCTGGTCTTTGACCAAAGTGATTTACTGCGGTTTTGGTCCCCCCATCCCCTTCCAAGTAAAACCCTACAAAGACTAGTTCTAGTCTCACTAGAAGTTTGGATTAACTTTTGCAGAGCTGCTTAAGAGTGCCTTTATAAAAGGAAGTTTCAGTTATGAAGAATAATGCATAGAATCTGTTTTCCAGAGGAACAGAGGAAAATTCATTTAATCCTGCATCTCATGGAAGCAGTTCGCTTGCGAGGGAAGGGCTATTTCTAGCACGCCTGCTGTGCTTTTCTGGCAAGCAGCTCGTTAGAAATGTGGTGTTTGATAAAGGCGGACAAAGACTTCCCTTGTACTGCAAATCACCGCACAGTCCCACTGGTGGGCTGGCATGGAGCACTGTATAGCAATCAGTGCCACACTGCAGCCTCCAACATTAATCTTCCCTTTCTGTCAAAAGTCTGGCACAGGCTTGGAAAAGCAGGCCAGCAAATTAAACTTCCCCCCTCCCCAGCTCATTAAAACCAAAGAGTCAATCTAACACTATGACTTTTATGTGTCCAACTTCTGCTGCATTCAGCACCAAACAGTTAAAATGAAATATGTGGCTGGAAGAAACTTAACAGTCGAGTATTATGCAGGATGGTATTCCCATCAGCACTGAGCCACATGTTGTTCCACTAAAGCCAGCAATGTGCTGAGGTATGCACGCAATTTTGAAAGAGTGTACAGGACAACTGAACAAGCTGCAGGAGGAGTTGTAGCACAGTTCAGTAACACTTCACCTCCCAGCCTACCCATCTGACACAGCTTTCTCACAAGGGTGACAGCAAAACTGAGTAGCACCTCTTAAGCAAGTTACAAGACTGTACTGCAAACAGCAATCAGACATTAAAAATATCCTTACAGAAGAGTGGTAGGAGAAGACAAAACATAAGAGGCACCTGTTGCACCAGGACAGCACAGGGATGGTCAGTTTTATATACACAGCTGACCATTTGTGTGTGTGTGTATAACTTATTTATCTTTTACAGTGAGAACGCTCAACCCCGGAACAACCTGGAACAACCAGGGACATGGTGAGTCCTCCCCACTGCAGGTCTTCAAGCTGCAACTGCACAGGGTGCTAGGCAGTCTCATCTAGGCCCCCTGTCCCACTGAAGGGTGGGCCAGATGATCACCTGATCTCCAATCTGGGCTGTTCTGTTAGATACTGTCTTTAATACGTTTACCTTATGCCCTCTGACACTTTAGCAGTATGAATAACAGAAAAAAAAAAAAAGCTTTTGGAGGACAATACAATCCAAGTCAAAATGACTTGATACCCTAAGTAACTGTATAATCAGCTGTGTGTTCAGCTTGAGTATAAAGCCACCCTTTACTTTGCTCAGCACTATGGCTGTGTGAAAGCATAAAGCCTTTTCATGCCCACAGAAACACGAAGAGCCCACAGTGCTTCACAAACCAGACCCTCTCTCCCAGCCCATTCACCCAGGTGTCACTACTGTCCCCTCAGTCGAGCAGATCTACCCCTACACAACAAGGGAAAGTAGGGCTCAGCCTGTCTTAAGCACTTAGAACACAGCCCCCGCCAGACACACGTAGTGATTTAGCACAGTAAACATGCTTGTCTGACCCTGCTTTACACTGTTTATATGTGCTTGGGCATATATATCACTGTCACACTCACTGCCAGCAACACACGCTGTCTTACAGGCACATTTGACTACCCTATTATACACATCACATTCCTCATTGCTTAAGAGAGGGTTCTGAGGAACTATTTTAAAGTTCCTCAGAAAACCTGTAATTTATTTTTGGGACAACCAGTCGAGGTGAATGAGTAGGTCAGAAAGCTATCAGTTGCTTATTACATCAAGCTACTGAAGTATCAAACAGCCGCTCTCACACCTAATGGAAATGCTGAATTAATGTATTAAAAGTGAAAAAGCAAATCAAAACAAAAGAACCTAAATATCTCAAAATTATTCTTGGAGGAAACAATGGGTGAAAAAGGGCTACTGTTTTTCTGTGGTAGATTTCACAAGAGATACTGATCTGGATCCTCAACTGACACAAACTGCACACCAGCTCTACTGATGTCAAAGGCTGTTACGTTCCTCAGGTGCAGGCACAGTTCTAGACCTGTTCTGATATAAAACTTCAGAGCAGGATTGTAAACAGCATTGAGAGAAGAACTAATGCTATATCAATCTTCAATTAAAATGTAAGGTAAGCATCATCTCTATCTACATAAGCAACTGGGCAAAAGAAAACTAAAAAACTAAAAAGCACTTTTACAAACTGAGTGAGAAAGCAATTATTCCTATGTAGCATCTTAATCACTTATCTAAATGAATGAAAGAATCTCTGCTTTTAACCAGTAAAAAAAAAAAAAAATCTTTTTTACCACTATATAAATTACTACTTTGACCAATGCAGTCTCTATCTCACATAATGCTTCAGAGTCAAGGAATGGAGAAATTATTAAAAAGGTAAAAAAGAAAAAAAAAAAAACACTCAGAATTTTGTAACAATAGTTTGTTTTCTTTGATTACTATACACCCTGAAACTATGTAAATTGTGATGAACCCATCAACCCAGGGATCGCTTTTACAGGAGCAAAAGACAGAAAATACATTGCTTTAAATGGTGCCTTAATTAAAATAGGAGGTGGTTACAGCATAATCCCCCAAGACTCAGGCACGAGAGGTGAAGAGGGTGACCAGTGCCTGCTCCTCATCCTGGTGGCGATCCTCGGAGCATCCACCATAGAGTACCTCATTGCAGAGAAGAGCAAACACACATAATAGCACTTTAGATCTCTGACCAGACTTAAAGAATTCAGTATCTCTAAACGAGCATGAGTTTGTTGCAGGTATTTTAAACATTAATGACCCTGTGATGTACACGAACCACAGCTGGCTCTGCCCAGCCGCTGGAGCCGCACCAAGGCACTCGTGGAGCACCGCGGTGATGCCAAGCATTGTCTGTTCAGGCTGCTCTCACGAACACTTCCTCTCCTCACTGCGTCTTTCACGGCATGAAAAGCAGCTTTGCCCCTATTTTACCCATCAGAGGATATAACCAGTTACTCAGGACAAATCAGAAACTGGAAAAGGCAATAACTTTGTTGACTGAACTGCTTCCACTCCACAGTTGCTACATCCTGTTGTCTCTTTCACCAGCAGGTCTTTATGGCATTGTCACCCCGTGAATCCAAGACAAATGCATGAATAAGCCCTTGACCTTCAAAAGCATGCGCACAAACTCCTGAAAAACCCACCAAAAAACTGGCTTCACCTCTGCAGGAGAAAGACGGAGCAGGGGGACTGTTCTGCCAAACCCCTAACCATTCTGGTATCTCAAACATTATGCAAATATTTCACATCAATGCACTTTTGTCTCATGAAACCAAAGCTCCCTGCACTTCAAAAGCATCTTCCATCTGGGAAAAAAAAAATTAAATTGCAAAAATAATGTTTGCAACATGTGGAAGGAAAGGGGTAGATAGCATTTGCTGCCCAGTATACTCTATATATTTTGCCGGAAGCTTGCCTGCAACATGTAAGTATGCAAAATATTTGCCTGCATTGGCCCCAAAAGATGTATTTGGAAACCAGGATAATGGTCACAGTCTAAGTGGAGAAAGAGCACTGTGGTTTTAATAGGATTTAAGCCAAGCTCCACTTGGCACATATTAGGGTTAAGTGGGAATATGGGATCAATCTTCACTTGCCATAACATTGGAAAGAAATTGTTTACAGTAATCCTTACCACGATTTTCCACCCAGACAGCTAACTCAAGTACATTTTTAGTAGCAAAAGCACAGTCCAGATCCTACAACCTCCAATGCATGACTCCTACCAGGATGTCTCTCAGATACAGATACATGAGATGATTCCACTCATTAGGTAGACACTAATCCCAAGTAATCCTCCCCAAAAGCAAAAATATTGCAAATTCTTCAGAAGGCACAATTCAGAGCTCCTTGATGTAAATCTATCTCACAAGCCAACATTACAAAGAAGTGCTTTGCTTCAACAATTTGCAGGTGATACACACATCTATAAAAAACATACAGTTAAGAGTTCAGTCCTAAGGAGATATAAAGAAAATTTACTTTAACATTTTACAATGGAAAAAAATTCCTCATATTGCATTTATAACAAAAAATATTTCTGTTTTTCAGTCATAACCATTTTGCCTGTGCGAGGAGACACATAATTAAAAACAGCCTCCAGGGTTCTTTCTTTCCACTTCAACTCTTTTCCCACAGACCTAAGAGCCCAAGCCAGGCTGTTTCTACATTACTAACTTGAAACCAAGTTACCTTCTTACTCTTACCTTTTGGGTATGTGTTATAAACAAAATACATTAATTATTTTCCCAAGCTCTGCTATAATGACACCTTATTTCTAATCAGGTTTATTTTTTTTTTAAAGACAACAAGGCTAGAATTATTCACTAAGGAATTACCTGACAAATCCTATTAACATAAATGGCATGGTAGAAAGTAACTAGATTAATACCAGGAGCTAGCAGTGTAAATTAACACTATGGGACAAATTAGCACCTCTACAACTATGATCCATTGTACTGGTAACATTTGCAGGAAATACCTATTTGCTGCTCTGTTTGGAAAGACTCACAGTAACAGAATTCTACCACTTATTCTTTTCTTTAAAAATCTTCTGCCCAATAAAGAGTATCAAAAAAATAACAAAACAGAAAAAAAATGCCATTACTATTTTCTCACTACAAAGTTGGAAATCCAAGTAAGGCAATAATGTTTAAAGCTTTAAAGGTAAAATTGTTTCCATTGTCCAAAGAAGCAAATAGCAAATGACAAAATGAACAAATCTACATATTTTGTTGGATTTTGTACTGCCCTCCTTTTTTCTGTCTGTGCTTCCCAAAATCTAACGTTTAGGCTCTAATGCTAACCAATACTGACATATAAAAGTCATATAAATAAGAAAGGTAAGCAGACTTTTCCTCAAAGCTGTAATTGCTTACTTGACAGAAGTTACTGGGTAATGTACCTGGCTCTCTATGAGCATAGACACCCATTTCATACCAGCTGTATAATTCAAACAAGGTCCTACCACAAATAAAGTTAAATTGCCCATGTTGCCCTTCATGCAGTAATTTTACATGGATGAGCTGTCATTTTAAATTTGACTGAAAATAACTGTAGGTACTTCAACTGGATTAAAAAGAAGAACTAAGCTACTTCTCCCTAATAAAGCCAATTACTGAGCAGCAGGGATCCACTTCATCAACAATTAATCTATTCAATGTGATCACCACCTAACACATGTAGAAGGAGAGCTGCATTTGAAGTACCTTAATTAACTCAATGCATAATAAACAAATCAGGTGAAATTTGTAACTTCTGGTTTCATGATACACTTGAAATGGGTAACTTTGCTTTCAGAAATAAATGCATCTTCCATATGAAAACAAGTTTGACGTTTTTCTTCTTACAGAAGGGGATTTATTTCTTTAAAAAAGATATAGTCACCCATTTATTGAGAGATTAACCAACTAAATGGGGGTCAAACAGTTTGTGGGACACATATGGCCTTCCCAAACAACCACACTTACTGACCTCTACAAACCATCTAAAGCCCCAACAACAATAAAAATCTACCAAAGAACATATTATCTCATCTGTCTTGCAAGCCAATAAAACTGGTCTCAGTATTTAAAGCAGCTGTAAAGTGAGCTATTCCTAAATAAATGCCCAAAAACTTTAACACACTTTGCAACTACAAATATGCTTGTATCTGTAGCATTTCCACGAAAAGAACAAAATGTGAGCCCCCAGAAGACCAAGTGTTTTTTCTTCTGCTGTTTACAGTAGTTGCTCTGGTGCCTTTGAAAACAAACCCTGTTCCGAGAAGTAATCTCCACACCAGGAATCTAGGCACAGCAGCTCCCAGCACACAGGGACACGGGGCCAGAGGCTGCCAGGATGGTGAGGCTGGATAGGAGCAACCCAAATGGAAGTCCCTCTGGAAGGCGATGCACACCTGGGCTCTCATGCCAATGTTTCAGGTCCTCTCTGATGAGCCAGGCACAAATACAGGCTCTTAAATATCAGTGTAAAGAAAGTGTAACCTTTCTCCAAAGGAACCTGGATTTCCCTGTCTCCTGAACTTTACACTGTTTCTAACTTTGCACAGGACACTAGAGTTAAGGTCAAGATAATATAAGGCATGTAAGTAATTAAAAATAATACCTTTTTGGAAAGGGTTGGGAAGGTTTTTTCTACTTACTTTTGTTTGGTGTGGTTTTATATTTGTTTGGGGGTTTTTAACAGACTGGGAAAAATCTTTAATATGATGTTTAATTTGCACACTAATGGAATTATGGAAATGAGACTATCAAACGCTCAGCCAGAGATAACAAGGAACAAAGAGGCTGGCTTCTGAAAGTGAAAACCACTCTTCTCCAGTCTATTAGATTAGCCTGAGACAGTCAACAAGACAGTAATTACAGAAAGCGACGTGATGAATAGCATTTATATGGTCTACCAAAAAGTCTTTATTAAAAGTCCCAGACAGCAAGTTAAAGAAACTTCTGCGGACATTAAGTAGCTTTGAGGCAGGAATCCAAGGCCAGGGCTAGACACCAGTTGACAAAGGAAATCCAGTGTGTCCTCACATTACCAGGGTTCAGCAAGCTCGTTTTGTAAAACCTTTGTCTTCAGCGAGGTGAGGGCCAGAGAACAGAGGCCAACCACACCTGGACATGCCATGAACAAACTGACTGAGAAACACGTGTGCAGCTCTGCACTTACTAGGCATCAGTCTCACAACCGGAGTAATTTTCAATGAACTTGACATGCATTTCCACTGAAAATCTGCTTGATAACGTAAGAGGTGGAGAAAGAAAAAAGAGAGATATAACAAAAGTTTGTTTATTATTTCTCTAGAAGACAACAGAAGTACTAACACTTATGTTCCTGAACGCTCTTACCTGTGGAAGGGCACTTAAATGTAGGATTGTCCTCTGCTGCTGGCATACCGGGAGCCTTGCAGGCAAACTTCTGCCAGTGCTGCTGTACAAGCTCCACGGGATGTGCAGCATCCACCTGATTCCCTTCACCAGCCTGCACCATCCAGCTGCTCCCCGTGCTCTCCAAGGAGTGTGCAGGACCCTCATGGGGACTTGTGGCCATCCCAGAGTCTCCCCCAGGGTGGGCTTTGTACCGAACTGATGGGGAGCCCACAGCAACAAGGCTATTCACAGCAGAAGAGTGGACCCTGGGCAGGTCAGGCTCATCATCTTCAGGGATCGGGTTGTACCATATTTCTCCTTCATCGTCGGCGTCGCCATCCTCGCCACAGTCCAAGGCAGTGCTCCTCAGAGCACCGGGGCTCGGCAGGGCACAGCTCCGCACCGGCCGCTCCCGCCCCACCGCCGACGTGGAGGGAGCCCACGGCACCGCAGGGTCAGGCAATAGGATGGGAGATTTGGGTACCAGGATAACAGCCCCGTGCACTTCTTTACAGGCATTTTCTTCTTCCAGAGGAGGAGGAGGTCGTTGGTGGGTGCTCTGCTGCAGCCAGCTGCGTTTCTTGGAAACGGTTATGCTGTTCACCTGTGGCCTGTGCTCGGGCACCTCGCTGGCCTGGGGGCACTTGGGCTCCTTCCTGCTTCTCGAAGCTATGTAAACATTTTCTATGAAATCTGTTCCCAGAAAGGAAGGCAAAAAGACAGGGAAAGACAAATGTTTAGAATATCGTTTTGCTTTTGACAGATGAACACATTTGCTGTCATATAATACTTGCATCAGACCTCATCTGAAAGGACAAAAGATAAGTTGATGTGATCACAAAATTAGATTTCAGCCTGTCAAAGCAGAATGTGCACATACTAATAAAGAGTCAGGCTTATTTGGCTTTATTTTTAACACCATGTAATTTAGATAAATGGCAGTGAGATAGCTCTGCTGAAAGGTCATGCATATTTACACAGAAATGGCTGCTTTTTTCTGCCAAGTTCAGGTGCAATTGGTTTGAAAAGTTGCTACACAGTACTTCTACAGTTTAGTTATGCTAGTGAAGAAATAGTCCCTACTTTTGGTAGGTAATGTACTGCTTAAACGGCTACAAACCCCCCACACATATTCATTTCTAGATTTCTATATAAATAAAGGTGAGAATATGCCTTGCACAAAAACCTCCAGAAAGGACTGTCCTTACCAGCTTTATCCTACAATTCAGAAGCATCCCCCGATTTGGAGGGAATAAACAAAACCATCACGAAAAGAAGGAAAGAGAAAGAAGAAATGTAGAAAAGTTTTTAAACAAGAAAAATTTCATGCAATAAGTAAACAAGTTCCACCGACTGTTTCCGACAGTTTCATTGAAGCAACAGACAAACATTGAATTGTCCATGGAAAGTGCCAGTTACACCTTAGATCCCTGTCAGGGCACATCCAAGCTCCACTCCAAGCAGCAGTGCCATACCCACCCTGGATGCTCCACATCCCGGCCAGGGAGCTGCGACCACTGTGCTAGGACTGGAAGGAAAGCTGCAAATACATCCAAATTGAAAACAGGGAGCAGGTCAGACAACCCTTATCCTGCTCTGCACAGGAAGACAACTCAAACACGGCTTGCTCAGTCACTAAGGCTGAATGGGGATAACTGGGTTCACATAAAACAGACAACCTATTTTCACAGGGAGCCCTCTGCAACTGGAAATTCCAGATGGAAGCAGCTATTCATTACTGCTAGAACATTATTCTCAGCAAAGAATTATTTACACACCAATAATGGATGTTAAAATATGGACACCTCTCTGGAGGACTCAAAGAGCAGCTCTGTAAATCCAGTCAAGTTCACTGTAGAAATGAAAACATGAAAAAAACTCATTTGAACACCTTGCCTTCAACCCTCTTTTTAGGTTTGTACTTTAATGATAAAAGAGATCCTTGATAAGATCTGAAATACCACCATTTTATTTGATGAAGGATTCATCATTTGGTGATTTTTCAAAACAGTACGGTTTGCTTGTTCAGCTAAACTACAGTATAATCACTGTTTGTGATTTGAAGAAATAGCTTGTTTCAAAGAATTAACAAAATTAACTGCGCTCCTTTAGAAGCCTTTGCACACGTCCACTGAAATGCTTTGCTACACTGAGGCCTAAGTCAGTCAGGTAACAGAATCTGAGGAAAACGTGAATGCAGAGCTGTCAAAATTTCAGTGATTTGGCAGAAATCATATTTCTTCCCCCGCCCACAGTGTGGAAATGCAAGCATGCCATTGTAATGGTTCCTCCTTACACACTGTCACACTACAATTTCACGTAAGAACTAAACAAAATTATAGGAAACTAATCTGCAGTGGGCATAGGGCTATGCTTATGTTACCAAGAAGTCTGTTTGGATCAGGGACTTCTCAGGCAGGCATCCTCCTGCTGGTGACAACTATCCCAAAGTCCTTGCTTCAGTCCAAGGATGGTCCCTGCTCCAGTGACATAAATAGATGGAGCATCCAAGAGTTGGATTTCCACGAACAAAAATATCTGCTACTTCCTGCTTTGCTGTAGAAACATGGGTCCTTCTGCACTGGTTAAGATAGTCTACAATTCCCAAAATAACAGGCTCCTAAGAAGTATGTGCCTAAACATATACCCAGTCACACATCTGGTGTCAGTCTCAGGCTGCCCTTCAGTCCCAGAGGCAGAAAACTCAACTTTGCTTTCAACATCCACCCAAGTATCTCGATAATGAGCCATCTGCAAAAGCTTAGTGCTGAAACATCAATAACCAAGAGCCTCCAGCCTCCTTCAGCAAGGCTGCTTGCAGGGACTCACCACCTTCCACAGGACTCAGGACAACCCCAGCTCTGATCAGCCAACATCCTGCCAGAGATCATCGATTAGAAATGTTCACTGAAATTCGTCCAAATGATACACTTACACATACATCTCCCAATTGCAGTTTCTGCAGTTGCAAGCAGTATTTGCAAGCGCTGCTTCCCCTTTATTCGAACTTGGCCCTGATCCTGAAAGCCCTTATGCCTGTGTTTATTTTAGTAACAAACTGCTTCACATGCAAGTATCTGCACAACCAGTGGTTCGATATCACAGAGCAAGTTTTCAATGCTGTTAGCTGTTACAGGAATGAGTCAATTTTAAATAAATACAAAACTTTGAGAGACATACAGGTCAGGAACATACTTTTGGTAAAGTTTCATTCAGAAGAATGTTGCTTACTATTAGCATTTTAACATATATATTTAATTCTATATTTCATATAGTTAAGACCATGTCTCCACACAAATACTGAACATGACAACAGTTCCTTCTCAAGAGGCTTCATTATGGTGTTCAAGAATAAAAAAAAAAAAACTCAGGTATTTCCTTTGCCTTTCCCTTTATCAACAAAAAATTGAATAAATCAGTATTTCAAGTTAAGCCATGATAGTAACAACATGTGTATGCTCAGAAATCAAAGCTTCAATGTTTCAACTCAACTGAGGTCAAAACTGACATTCTGCCAACTCCGTGGGCACAGAAAATACTTCACGATACCATGCGTTGCTCTGCAGATTGCACGGAAGCAGGGAACAGCTTTTTCCAGCCTCTCCATATAAGGATCAAACAATCCACGGTTCTTCTGGCTGATACTTAAACACATTCTCTTTCACTAAGTTTCCTAACAAAAGTATCACATATAAGGCCTACATATTTAAATGGAACAACGGCAAAACTGAAAACTGATCTGTGAGATTTCGAGTGCATCTTTAAAAAGCGAACCAACCAACTCCAGCGGCTGGGGCGAACAGCGGCCGCGGAGTGACAAGCAGATGTGGGACAAGAGAACGAGCAGGGACGCGCACACAGTGCTGGTTTAAGCCCCAGCAGCTCTCGCTTTCACGAGGAATTCCCGCTCCCAGAAGCGGCGCAGGTACCGATGGCACGCTGCCGCCGCTGAGAACTGACTCGAGACCCAAGCTCACGCCCGGCCCCGGCGAGGCGCTCCGGGCAGCGGGCACGGAGCATCCCGGCGCCACGGGAGACCCCGTCCGGCACTGCCCGGCAGGTGGAGGAGCGGCCGCGAGCGGGCAGCCGGAGCTGGACAGCCGGAGCCTCGCGGCCGAGCCAGGCGCACACTTACCCTGCGGGGCGCAGACCCCGCCGTGGCGGTGCCCAGCGCCCGCCGCCGCGCCTCGCTGGGATCTTCTGCCCCGCAGCTTGGAGAGCGTCCTGCGGAGCGGGTCGGCCATGCCTAGCGCTGCCTCCGCGCCGCGCTCAGCGGGCGCTGCCCCCCGGCCCGCGGGAGCGCGNACCGCCCCATGGCGCCGCCGCCGCGCGCGCCCGGCCCCGGCTCCAGCGCGCACATACTTGGCATAGCTGAGCGGGGTGAGAGGGCGCCCGCGCCGCGCATGCGCAACCGCCCTGCCCCGCCCGCCACGCGCGGGGTCGCCCCGGGGGAGCCGGGGTTGGGTGAGGGGTGGGCGGTGCGAGAAGAACGTACCCCCGGAGCCGGGCTGTGCCCGCTGGAGTGGCTCGGGAATACCGTGTCCTGGAGCCGCGCCTGGGGCCGTCCCGTGCCCACCAGAGGGGCCCCCTGCCCCGACCTTCCCATCGGTACCCTGTTCCCCACGGCGGCCCCCACTGTCATCATCTCCTTCGGCAGCCATGTGTGTAGCGTTTCTTGACGAAGAGCAGAGGAGTCGCAGCATATTATAAATGCTTATTTTCCCTTGATGCTGCTTACCCCGCCCCCAAAGAAACAAATCTGTAGGCTGCAAACTTTATTTCTGCCCCCTGGGCTGAGGCCGTGCCTATGGCAGTTCTCGCTTCCCAGCGGGTTCTCCGCAGGTCCCGCAGGCCTGGCTGCGGGGAGCAGCAGCTCCAGCGTCGAAAGAGTGATGCCAGCAAAGCAGGGATGGAGTTGGCCTCGCTGTTAGCAGCTGTTACTATCCCAGCCCAAATGCCACGCGGGTAGAAGACAAACAGCATTAGGGCAGGGGAAATAATGTGCTGAGGCTGCTCAAGAGGGCAAAAATCCAGTTTTGGTGTACGTGCTGCTTAGTTACATCCTGCATGGGTTCCATTAGCAAGTGCACAGCCTCTCAAAACCGATTTTAGGAGATGATATGGCATTGATTTTTTTACCAAGATAAAGTATTGAGACAGTTTTGTTGGTCTTGTACCTGGGTCTACATCTCCTACTTTAATTCCATTATAAACAGTTTAGGACTATATTTTGCAGCTTTTATGTGGCATAGCTTACAATCTGCATCACACCTGTCTTGTGGTGGGTGAGAGCAGAGGACCCACTGCCATCTCCTACCCATAGGCCATAGGTTGGCTGTCACCTCGCTGTGGAAGGCAGCCAGGAGCAGACAAACATTCCGTGCATTCTACATGCCCAGCACAGCACTGCCTCAAATCCTGGGCCAAGGGAAATGCTCGTTTGGTTCTGGAGAAAGCAACATGCCATATATGAACATCACACATATTCACAGATTTCCTCTTTTACCAAATTTTGAGGAAGGTCTAATGATTTGCTCATCTAATAAAATTTTGAATCTTTATATGTGAGACAGTAACTAGAGTAACCCAGTAATACCTGTATTTCTACAATGTAAAAACAACTCATTACTGAGTAGTGATTTCTCTTCACCTAAAATAAATCTCACAATAGCTATCATATGTCACAGTGCAACAACTTGAAATGCTATTTTGCCATCCTGTCTTTTGAAATCATTTGCAATCCTTTAAATACACATATTGTGAAATATCTGTGTACAAATTTCAGAGCAAGATGTGAAACCATTCCAGAATGGTTTTGCATTTCCCTTTGGTTGGGAAAAATCACAGAAGAGATGGTGGTGGTTGGGATAGTCCCAATACTCACTGCTGTGCAGATGAGCTGTGAATCCCAAGGGATCCGCCAGGCTTTCTGTCCCTGTGGCCTCAGATCCTGCTCCCTCTGACAGCTGCATTGCAGCACCCATGGACTGCGTTTGAAACTGCATCTCAGGCAAATTAGCATGCAAGAAATGCATAAACCCAAAACTATCAGTGCTTTCTGACAGCACACTCACTGTGTACAGTTAATGCATCTGTCTCCAGCAAATTCATTCACAATTAGATTTTCTTCATTACCTAAGGGCCCAGGTAGAGGAAGATCCCAGCACCACCTCATCTAAATTGATCTTACCTGTTCAGGTGGTTTTCATTCCCAACAAAAATGTTTGATTTCCAACTGGAATCAATATGTAAAGCTAAGTCTTTTACTATACCTCCCAGAACTGATCTGTAAGGATATAGTCAAAGAAGAAAAGTATAAACAAATTTGATGGGGTTTTTTGTTGTTGAGTATTTCATAATTAGCTGCCAAAATAGGTTGCCCAGAAAAGCTGTGGGAATTCTATCCTGGAAACTTGTCTGGCCCTGGCCAAACTCACCTACACGGCTCCTACTCTGTGTTGGAACCTCCAGGGAGGTTCCATCTGACCTAAATTATTCTCCTAACCTTAAAGTTTTCCCCTACTGGAGCTGCCATGCTCCCTAGCTGAGACATGGCTTGGATAGAAGGAATGAAGTCCAGACAAGCAGAACACCAAGGACAAAATCCCCATTAAAATTCTGCATGGGCACCACAGCTTGACTGCTGTGACCTTACTGATGCTATCAGGAGGTGAGCTGTGCCACCAACACATGCATGCCTGAAGCAAAGGGCATGCATTTGAAGTCTGAGAGAGGAAATCTGCCCCACTGAAAAACACTGAAAAGATTCAAAACAGCTAGAAGCTGAATTCTGGCCTTTTCCTGTAAGAAAAATTTGTTGCAACCATTTCAAGCTGAGAAAACCAGTTTATATCTACCTTGACTCTTATCTTCAGACCTTCAGATTTTCCACCTGTTCTAATGGGAAATCAGATTCTTTCTGTTTACATGTGCCTCTGTCTCAATTATTTTCCTAAGGAATAGTAACTTCCTGCACCTAAAGTAATTGTATGTAACTTTTAGCAAGTTCCTCTATTTAGGAGGCATTTTTGAAAATGTTACTTGGATTTTTAGGCAATTGAAACAATGTTAGTAGAAAGTCAGTACTGGCAAAAGTGAGGACCAAATCCTGCAAAGAACTGGAGTACTGGCATTTGGTGTGCAGTACTTAAACACACTTGCAGCCTTCTCCCATGAGTATTAGCTATGGAAACAAAAGAAAATTCAACACCATTGTGTTTTCCATGCTGCTTCACACAGTATTTCCTTCATGTTCTGTATGGTTTTAAATGTTAGTTTAAGCACTTAGATTATTCCTCTATGCAATAGGCACACAGGAAATAGCTTGGTGAAAAGCTGCCAATAGTTGGGTCTATAAACACAGTTTGATCTGTATCTTAGAAAATTGTTTCCATTCCAAACTATGGTTACAAAGCACTTTTTCTTTTTGGCAGCTGGATTTTTAAAAATCCCTGTGCATCCTGTATTTGCCCAACAGAGTTGGCATTGATCACACACAAAAAAATCCCTGCAGATAAAGTAACATTAAGGATCTGGCTGGAACTAGAGCCAGTGGAGTAAGAGTCAAAGCTGAGCTTTTGTTTTCAGCTCAGCCTGTTTTGTTCAGGAGCTGCAAAGCACACAGTGCAGAATGTGAGTTCTTTTACTTGGCCATCTACAAAAAGTAAAAGCTACTTTAAGAGGATGGGACTGAAGCTTGCATTGACTTGAAGAGGCTTCTTATTAGAAGATTGGCAAATATTTAGGACCAGTTAAATGGTGTAACTTTTAACAAAGAGAAAACAGTATTCTTCTGATGGTACAAAGAGAAATGTTTTAAAAAGTTTTTTCATTAACAGATTGAGATTTCGCCAATTACTTAATATTTGCTGAGTTGATAATGTGAGAACTGTAAATAACTAAACAAGGAAAAAGTCCAACTTAAGTTGGAAAAAAGAATGCATTGATCAGGATATCCCTGGTGAACATGCTGATACCTAGGTGGCAATGTTTTGGCACTGATATAGTTGAATAATGAAATTAAGCAGCTAATTATTTTCTAATAAAAGACTGAAAAATAACCTTTCCAACCTTGCTGACAGTGTCAGAGATAAGCTCTCCCTCAGCAGACAGGTTGAAGAAGTTGTGCTTTCCTAAGTACACAGGCTTTCATTTCTGTGCACATTTGGGGGCTGGTATTGAACTGCTCTGGTCTGACTTCGGAAAATTCCATCCCTCATAGCGTACAAGATCACCTCAGATATATCTGAAATAATCGTTTCTCATTAATTTAGGATGTACCTGTGGAAAGATGTACTTAATTTTCCTTCAGTGGGATTCATTTGTGTGAGTAAAAGTGTCTGGAAACATGAATGAGTCTCCTTTTCATTAAAGCTTAACAAATCAGTATCTTTCTTCTCTCAAGACCTGTCGCAGACAGAGGGATAAAGTGACAACTATATGACTAAAGTGGAGCTGATGACAGCTGGGAACTGGAAGCATTTGAATGCCCCAATAAAATCTATGAGCACTCGTTTTATTGAAAGCGTCTGCCTTCCTGACATCAAAATGGACTGAAATAAGAGTCCCATGAAACTCTATCAGGCAGCTAATGGCTGTGTGTCTTATCTCCAGCCTGCCAAATGACTGATTTCTCTCAGATGCAGACACCACTACAGTCATCCATACCTTTGTTATCCCCACACCCTGTTTTGAATCAGCCAGCCAAGGCACCCCAGAGGCCCAGAATACAGCTGCTTATCTTAGGAAGACAAACCCATGGGAGAATAAAAGATTTATATTCCAAACTTGAGGAGGTTGATAGACAACAGGCTGGAAAAAGCTGAAGCTGTTCATTACCAGAATGGGTCCATCATCTGCTCCCTGGTCACTGGAAATATTTGCAATTGGAGTTGCCCTTTTTAAAAGCATATTTTAGAGATTCCAAGAACAGTTAAGTGTTTGGCTCAGACCACTGGCTCCTCCTTCTAGAGCGCATCCTTGCCAGACACCTTTTTCAACCAAAACTGCTTAAAGGGGCACCACTGTTGACATCTTACACCTGGTGCGCTAGACCTGCATTGCTGTTGCTTAGCCACGTCCAACAAAACGTGGGTGCCTTATCACCAGGAGGTAACACCTCTGAGAAGCCACTGCCACCATCAGTTCTCCTCTGACTTCAGTGGCATGGGCCACCTGGGCTCTGGCAATGTGACCTACAGCATCAGGATGGTTACCCTGTCTTTTTGTGAAGTGCTGAGCCCATTGCTCCCAGGGGCATGGTCTACCTGTCCTGTTAAACTGTAATTAAAATTAAACAGGAAAGTATTTTAAGAGCCATAGAAGGTAAACCTAGATTCAAATGAGCGATGTGATGGAAATACTTCTGTTTATGGTTATCAGCTAACTCTAGCAGCAGGAATGTTCACAGCTCTGCCTTGTGTGTTGCTTAAGCAGAAATAAGACAGTAATTCATGCTCCTTTTAGCATCTTACACATATTTCTTTAAGTTAGTATTTGACGTTTTAGAGAATGCAAGTTAACATCTCTATGAGTTTTTCAAAACGTGTCATTGAACTTCAGGGCTGTCGTTACCACCTCTGACTGCAATCTTACAACATGCCAGTGCTATGGTAGGATGTCAGTCTCACTGAAGATATGCTAAAAATACCAAAGTGTTTTGGATATAAAGAAGCCAAAGCATTACCCATACAGTAAAAATAGTCAGTATCATGACCATCACCACAATTACCTTCTCCTAACATGGAGAAAAAACCAGCAGATTGGTGGCACTCAACCTTGGTTGAAGTGAAAATACACACCAGCAAATAGTGTAATACATTTGGTCAAAAGAAAAACAGCTTCAAACTTTTGCTCAAACATCAGGAGATTCTCTGCGAAGGAAATGAAATCACTAAATAAGCATTTCTCTGTCTATTTTGTCGTACGTCTTTAGGCCAGGACCATATTTGTGGTCCTGCCATTTCTGCCCTGGGAGGACAGAGAAGAAGCCAAGCTCTCACCCATGCCCACTTGTGGTCCATCATTTTCCTTGGCCTCGTGCCTTCACAAAGTCTCCACCACCATTCAGGCTCTCACGGAATTTGGCTATTAATCCAAAATTAGATTAAATGTAACATTTGTGGATCTCATCCCTCATCTAGCTGGAGCTACAAGGTTTTCAAGCTGTGTCCTGTAGCAGCCCCTGTTAATACTGAACAGGAGCTTGTAACACCTGCAGACCCTTAGCACAGCTGGCTCTGCCAGGCCACCCAACATAGCCCAGGGGATGTTGCAAGGTACATCTGTCATAAATCACATTATGTACAGGGCCTTAGAATCTGCTGCATATGCAAAATTTATTCATTAAAAATTCTGCAAAACTTACAACATTGTAAGAATGTCTTGAATGACTTCCAATTATCTACTACCAGCCAACAAAATGCTGGATTTGGGGAGTTAATGAGCATCTTCTTAGGAACTTTCAGAAAGTGGATTCCCCTTTCTTCCACTTCTACCATTATAAATAGTGATTTTTCAAATCATCAACTTCCAAACTCCGAGTTTCACATCAGAGCAAAGTATAGAGGACTTCTAAACGTGGTATCAGGAAAATCTATATATAGAAAGGGAAGTGGAAACGTCCTTAAATTGAAAGACTGATCTTTTTTAAGAACTATATGTAGTATGCAGTGCTCAAAGTACTTGCCTTAAGGTAATCACAAGGATGCCTTAAAGATGCGTTTTCATAATCTTAAATTTTAAGCAATAGATCTGAGATTTTTGTAGGCAAAATCTGGCAATGACTTTCACGAGCTGAAAAGACCTAGTCTATTTTCCTCTTTTATGTAATCAAAATAATTTTATTACTTAAAAAACTTTACATGGGTGCATGTAAGATAATTTCATTATAGTTATCCTGTATGTTACAAAGCCAAAATAAATGGGGGGTGGGGGGGAAGCCAGAGAAACATAGCATACTACCTCAGGCTGCTGAAAGATGTATGGAATTTCATACATGAAATATTCTCTTCTTTCTCTCCATTGTGTGTGTGTCAAAGGGAGCGATCAGAGAAGTTAATGTAAGGAACTGTGGAGGGTTTTTTGCATGTTCTGGAGTGCACCTATCAAGTAAAACCGTGTTTCATCAGAGAAAAAGGTTTTCCTGCTTTGGACAGCCAGTATGGAATACATGTTTTGACCTGATGAGCTTTTTTGACTTGTAAAGAGCAGTGCAGCAAGGAGATTAATACTTGAGCCAGCTGGCTGGAGCAGGGAAAGTCCCTTATTTGCAAACTTGCAAGAGTTGCTGCCTACCATGTGCTGACAGCTTGCTCCCAGCACTCACTCACTTCTGTGATAACAAGGAATGGCAAAAGCATAGCAGCTCATGAGAAGGTGGTATGGTCAAGGTTCTCTTAGTTATTAAAATCCACCATAACATTCAATCACTCCTGGGAGACAAAATAGAATCCAAGAAAATGGAGGTGAAAAATAAGATTTAGAATCTCATTTGTGCTCCCTTAATCACACATGTCCTCCATTTGCTTGTATTCAAATCAGTCTGGGTTTAAGTATGTCGTGTTATATGGTCCTATTATTATTCCAACGACCTCACCGGTCATGTGGTCGTGTGGTTAGGAAGCATTTCCAAACATTTAACCCAAATCTTAGTCAGCTGTTCTGTCTCATCATGTCTCATGTGATGTATTGGTGTAATGTCCTGCTGGTCTTCTACGGCTGCTCAGACCATGGCATGCAGTCCTGGGTGGCACCTTTTCCTGTCCAGCCTAGCAGACCACACAGCTGGAGGCAGAGGTGACACCAGGCATTGGCACAGGGACCACCAGCCAGTCCTGCATGGGTTGCTCTGAGCTTCCACGAATATTACCTGGACAATAAAATAGATATTCAAATGCAATTTACTCTTTCAAATAATTGAAAATCAATTTACTTCTCATTTTGAAATATTTTCTCCATGGCAGTGGAAAGTCAATGTGTCTCAGCTGATTTCAAGTATTCAGGAAAGGCTACAAAGCCTTCTCTGCTTTCTCTAGTGGGCACTCACGTTAAGGGCACTCTTCAGGTGAGATCTGTTAGAGAAGTGTGAGCTATTGAAAATATTCAAAATATTTACATTCTTTAGTGGATAGAAGCACTGTTTTATCCTAATCTCTTCTCTAATTACTTGAGTTTCTAGCTGTGCCCCAGCATAATCTGTGTAATGTTCACAACAAAGACCCACAGCAAATTAATACAACAAATTTCACATGGATATCACAATACTGGGGATTCTGAAAGACCATGTATATATAATAGATTATATTGATTTTTCCTTGTATATTTCTCCTTATTTAACCCCTCAACTTTCCTTCTTAGTGCTAAAATTTGTTTCCTGAATGTCATATTCTTCTCTAGAATAACAAGACTAATTGGTATGTAAAAAACAATTATTTAAAGTTAAGCTTCTGGATTTTTTACATTGAGCTCTGAGGTCTAACATGATGTATTTTATAGTCTGGTTTTGGATGGGTTTCATTTTGTATGCTCCCAAACACCAGTTTCTGCTCTGAAACACAATGTGCAAGGTCATTTTCAGTGTTCTTCCACTTTTGTCTGGCAAATTCCACTGTTGTCTATATATGAAATAAACACATTTAAACCGGATATACTGAGTGTAAAAACAGAATTTGCATGGGAGGGACAAGGGCAGAGGGAAGTCTGAAACTAAAATTACTCCAAGTAGCTTATTCAAACTGTGTTTCCAAGGTGACAAAACCCCCTTTATTGCAAGGTTGCTCATTTATGTTGTACAGTTGCCAAGATTTTGATCTAATTTTTAGTACTGAAGAACTAAAATTATCCCACTTCTCAAAATAAAATCCAACCAAACACAACAACACAGATTTTAACTGTGTATTGGCTTCTGTCTTCACAACTAGCAACAAAAGAAAGCCAGGTCAAATTGTAAAGCTGCCAATTTTAGTATCCCTTTGGAATATGTATCCCCAAACAGCACATTCTAATAATGCATACAGTTCATCAGGTGTCACAGGCTAAGTTATGTGCTGAGACCCCATTACCAGTTTGCAGCCTTTCTGAGCTGCACCTTGCACACACGTGTGACAGACAGGACCCCTACCTGGGCAGCTATTGGTGGGGCAAAGCAGACTGAGAAAGGAAAACCCTGGGGAAATATATCCTGAATGTGCTTCTTCAGATCTTCATACATGTATTTAGGGGAAAAAAAATAATCCTAAACAAACACCAAAGACTGCTTCCTGCACAGCTCTATGAACAATTCCAAAACTGACAGATCAGTTCAGCAACACTACTGTGGCAGTAAACTGGATGTTTTGTTAACGACAGTATCAAGTCTCAGAGCTTTTACACCTAAGTATCGTGAGCACTTTGCCTTAGGATTCAAAGCCCTCTTTTGCACAGCACGTTGTCCTTCTTTATGGACAAAAACTGTCATGTTTCTTTTTCTTCCCCAGTCCTGCCCTTTCCTCCTATCAACATCTTGCTCTCATAGAAAACACTCCAAAATTTGACTTCAGAATCATCTTTGCCCTCCTTTTTGCCTGCTTCTGAAACACAAAAAACCAATTAATGCTCTAAGCTAGCATATTTTTCCTTTCTAAAGAACATATGGACTCAATGAAGTCCCTTAGATATTTAGCTGCTTTACCTGAAGAATCCCAGAGAACAATGCCCCCTAGTTTTACTTCTTGTCTCCCCCTCTGAGCTTACTGCAGGGGTTTGGTACAAGCATCATGACATAGCTCCATGGAAGATTCATTTCCTGAAGCAAACCTTCACCATCTCTAGGCCTCATATCCACTGCAGTCCTCATACACTTCTTCCTTGGGAGGGCTTTGCCTGTAATGCCCCCAAGGCCCTGAGCTTTGTCATTCACAGGGCAGAGGCCTCTCTAGACAGGAAAATGGGTTTATCAGTCTTTTGTTTGTCAGTTACTTAAAACAGTCTTAGCAGTCAGCAACATCTGACTGTAGACAGGTTTACTGATCATTCCAATGGAAACCTATTCCTCCAGGATTCAATGTGCACAAGAAGGCGACATGCAGGGCTGGTTCCACTGACTGCCCCCACCTCCTCTGCCCATCCAGTGAAAACCAGCTTGTGACTCATAAAGGCATCCTGGTTTCCAGTGGCATTTCTGGTTCCACACATCATTTGAGAAGGACAACACTTGTTACAAAGGACTGCTTCCCAAGGAGGCATTTCCTTTGCTGCTGACAGGCATAAGCTCTGTTATTTCCCATGCTCAGGCTGCTGTTGTCTTAGAGACCAGAACCAGCTGAAGAAGAATCTGCTCTTCCCAGGCATCAGGGTTTCCTACAGAACTGACTGAAGCTTATCTTTCACCACTGAGAAGTCCTCACTTTGTAGTCATTGTAGGCTATTGCCAGGCAAGAAAGCCAGTACCAGCATGAGCATCCATTGCTTGTGCAGAGGCAATAGCTGCAGGAACTGCAGGGCTGACGCTGGAGTGCTGCTCGTGCTCTGCAGGAAGCAAGATGGACACACAGGGAGCAGGATGCCAGTGCTCAGTTGCTCCATTGGCCTGGCTGTCTTCCCAGGTAACGTACAGGACACCAGCTCCCCCTGCTCCACTAATCTGGGGTACTTCCCAGAAGCCCAAAGTCAAACTACTTGTCATTCACTGTGCCAACTCTTGTGAGAATTTAGTGTGCAACGTTCAGGAATCGCAGTCTGAAATGTTCCCAAAACATCAAAGAAACAGTGAATTATCTTTTTTAATATGTCTGATTTGGCAAACACTGTGGAGTCAAGTCTATCTCAAAGCGCACTGCACGTGGCCTTGGTGTTTCTGTCTGAAAAGCACATCCATCTTCCCTCCCTGTCCATAGGAGATACAAGGAGGGAAGTTCCCAAGGCTTTTTGCCCAGTCAGCAGGGGCAAGCCCCACCTTATTAATGCACCTATGACACTGCAAATCTGTGCATCTCAGCCCCTGTTGCACTGCCTTATGCTCTCCTTGGCAGATTTGTATACAAAATGTATATTTTTTAAATGCAGTCACAAATGTTAACCCGAAGCATAGTTTTTCTTGCCTGTCAGCAAAGAACATCTGGAAATGATCAATCTCTCTCTCCACCTTGCCCAAATGTCTTCAGGGAGAAATTAATCTTTTAAGACATCTATATTAAAATTAAAAAATGCGTTTGTAAGCTTGCAAAATTCAGTTAAGCTTTCCTGAGAAGAACACATAGAAGGGGAAAGGAATCCATTCTTTCAACGAGTAAAAGAAACTACAGATCCCTTTCCTTACTCTGCTGCAAGGTGCTCAACAAGGCTTCAGCCCCCATCAAGAGACAGATGCTCAGTGCTATTGTCCCAGCACTGGAAATTCACATGTGCAACTAGCTCATATTCAGCAGACTTTCCATTGCCTGTGGTGGGATTTATACATAGCTGAATTTCATACGCATCTGTAAATTCTTGCAGGAATGAATGCAGAATCTCTAGAGAGAAACGTTACTATTCTGGGATCTGGTAAGCAATGATCAGTGCTGCAATTTACTCTCCTTTTCCACCACCCTTTGTAATATAAGAACCAGTGAATCAATTAATATAAAAGACACACTCTAAGGTGAGGAAGAAGCTGACTTAGAAGGCGATATTGGTGTGCTATCAAGAGCACAAGCATTGAAGAGTTTTCCCCAGAAGGGTGTATTTTGGGGGTGAAGGTGTGTGCGGGAGGGGCTGGGGTGCTGAGCGAGCAGGGCCCTGGCACAGGCAGGGTGTGCCTGCCCAGGTATTTCGGTTTGAGCAGGAGGCAGCTTTTGAAGTGACTCTCCCTATCAGCCTGGCAGACTCCACTTGGGTTTCCAGAGTGCACCAGCTGGATTCCTTTCAGATGAAACTCAGAGAATGTACTCTAGGAGTGCACTGAATGCACTTGGACTGCTGCTGGGCATTGCTTCTGCGGGAGGAAGGCTGAGCTAGCCTACAGCATGGACTAGTCACATTACAGGCACTCTCCTATTGTGCCAAATCACTTACTAACACAAACGTAACCACAGATTAAAGAGCATCCTTTAGCATGGTATCAGAAATAGAACTGGTCACATAGAGCTTCCCAAAAACCTTATAGCATTAACTAGGAGAGTCAGTAAACCTTATTCCTATAAAAACAGAAGAGCTAGTAATTTAGCAAACAAAGCCACATGCAATATAATTGAGAAAAACAAACAAATGTTCAAGATGGAACTGATCACCTGAAATGGATTATTTCCCAAGTGCCAGGAAAGCAAATTACCTAGCTGCTAGTATTTCTGGTTCTTAATGCTCAAGTATGTATGCCCAATCTGAGATATAAACACAGTTCTGATGGAAAATCTGGGAGAGTTTCATGGGAATTAGTGCTATTATTAAATGTGGTAATTTTTCAGGTTAACTTAGCAGAATGCTATTAAAATCTAAGGCATATTTGCAGCATGAGAAGTAAAAGCAAAAATCAGAGTCTACAAAATATTCCCAATATAAACTGACTGATTAATTTAAGCCCCTTCACAGCATTTACTAAACTCTGAATTTCAAAACAATCCATGAAGACAGCTGTGTCACCCCCAGCTTTACTGTTTTGCTGCAGCCAAAGCAGGCATCAAGTTTCCACTTACCATGGGGCATATCCAGCCCTGGAAACATTTGCCCTATAAGCAAATCACATTAGGTATTTTCACAGTGAATACGACCATTATCTTTCCACTTCACACCACAATATGTTGCCAAAATCCTGTGAAAAATTAAATGAGGTCTTTTAATTAAAAGCCTAGACACATACAGTGGGTCAATTCCATCTCTAGGATCCCCATTACTTCTCTCAAGTATAATGGCAGATTCTTTTCATTCCTTCTGAATAGCCTTGAGAAAAAAAAAAGTTGGTTTAAGGGCTAATTTAACTTCCGAGTGAACTGCAGGGCCTGACTGTTAAATGCTGTCCGGAGTTACCCCAGTACAGCAGCAACACAATCCTCAGCTTAAGTCTGTTCCAAGGAAACTTGGATGCAGTGCACTGTAGCAGGTTCTGTGACCAGACAAACTGGCCTCAGAAATTACGTTTTCTGCTACAATTGTCATTTAGTCTAGAATTAGATATTTTTTTTAAAATTGCATTAAATGTTGACGGTTTTTCCCTTGGCTATGCCATAACCAAAGAACTGAGGCAAATCCTGAGGTAAATCACATTTTATAACCCTGAATATGTCATCCTGAGCCATGTACAGCTGTGCTTACAGAGGAGTCCTTGCTCTGTGTGAACACAAAACTATGGGCCATGGAGCTGCTAGAGAGGGCTATATGCTTCCCCCAAATGAAGAAAGTTAAACTCTCTTGTTTAACTGCATGTTTTCACTGATTTCTCCTGATCCACTAAAGCACCAAGCTGCCAGCACAGGCAGAAGGGCTGGTGGTGCTGGTTGCATCGCTGTCTCCCCTTCCAGTGCTGTTTTAAAGCCAAGAGGTCTGACAGGAATGGTGTGGGCCTGGCTGGCCTGGGGCAGCCAATGGGCTGGGTCAGCTTGGGACGGCACATTCCAGCCTTATTTTTGTAACCTTCTATGAAAGAAGGTTAGAAGTCTATGGTATAATAAGAAAAATGCAACTTTTCAAAGCCAATTCTTCCTCACTTTCTTATATTACAGAAATAAGAATTTTTCTTGAGTATTCTTAAATTTAAACCAACCGTACTCTTTTCAAGCATGAGGTCACAAACTCCTTTTTGGGCTTTTCTCTACTAAGTTAGAAACTTTGAAACTCAGTAATTAGTTTGTCTGAAATAGATGTTTAGCATGACATTTAACCATTCATTATTTTCATATTGATTTTCACTGCTTTGTTGAAGACAAACACATTTGACTAAAATTGTGTGCCAAATAATTTTTTTTTCATCATGATCCATCAATATAAGAATTATTTTTTCAAAGAGAAAGGATTATGGTAACTCTCCCCACACAGTATTCAAAAATCATGTGACGTTTACAGTGCAAAAGCTGTTTAAAATGCCTTTGTCTAGTGCAAGATACCAAGAAAGTAAGCAAAACAGAAGTGTACTGTTTCAAGAGAAACTTAATCAAGTATTAGAAAGAAAATTAGAAGGGAATTGGGTTCTGTAGTGTAGAGCTGAGCTGCAGATGATTCAACAGGCTCTGTGCCAGCAGTAACAAAAGCGCTCTCTGCTGGAGCAGCACAGCTAGAAAACCTGCAAACAGGCTTTATATAGATATTTTAAAAGAGTAAGTTTTCCAAGGTAGAAGCGGTATTTCATTACTGTTGTCAAAGATCATGGTGACACAGCTGTCAGAGATACACTTTACAAGTATCCAAGAGCCACGCACAAAGGTTCCTGTGAGAACAAGTCACTAATGGTAAGCAAACCTTAGATCTTGCACAAGCCCCAGTATTCCTAACTATTGAAACTGTTTTAAACTAGTCCTTGCCATTGTCAACCTTATAACTACATTAAATAACACAACTCTTTGAAACATTTCAATGTATAAGCTCTTAGTCTCACAAAATACAATTTTATCAGTCCTAAGGAAGGGATTACAACAGGTGACACATTTGTAGACCAGAAGCCTAACAGAGAAACTTTTTGTAAAAACCCCCTTCTTTAGGTCTTCATTAAGTAGTAGTGATCCTTTCAGCAACAGAAAGGAAATTAACAGAAGTGAGATCAAAACATCCCCTACCAGCCTCTGTCAGAGAGGTTACTTTTTTGACAAAACTGAACTATGTTCTGCTTCCAACAGAAAGACTCCTCAATGACTTTTGCTGTGAGCCTGATGCTGGCAGGGTTGTTGTTTGTTTGGTGGGTTGGTTTGATGACAGCATTAATTCTCCTGAAAAGTTCTGTGGTTTAGGTTTAACTCTCCATTACACTTTCCTGGGGTTACCTGTATTAATCCTGTATTTGTTTTCGTATCAGTCCATCTGCAGCAAGAAACATACGATGGGAGAAGTTATGCGAAGGGATGGGAAATCAGGGTTTGCTCCAAAGAACAAGTTTACTTTGTTAGAAGACAACAAAATACAGAGTTCTTGTGTTGCTGCTCACAACTACAACAAAGAAAATAGTGATTTATCTTCTGAAGCGACCAAGACTAAAGCATTCTAAAGATGAAGACCACTTCGTCTCCTAAATTAAGGGCCCTGATAAAATTATTTGATAAGGACAAAAAATGCTTATCTCCATTCATTGAATTCATTGCATTCTTCTGTCAATCCAGCTCCACAGGCACTGGCTTCCCTGAAAATATCTGCTTTTTTCAGAAGTGCCCTGAAGAAAACAGTTCAGAGGAACCAGTAGCACATACCCATTCCAATCTCTGGTGTGACTCTGCCTTCCAGGCCCAACCGATCTTTGCACATTTCTAAGAGTTACACAAATTCTGTGGACGCCTCTGAAGATGATGTTGTTCCTTTTGGTCTGTGATACTCTCAGCACAGAGAACTAGCTCACTGCAATCTATTCCTCCATTATTCCTGCTATTTCTTGGTTCCTAATTATATGACTTTTAACTTTTAGAAAGCAGTCCACTGCTACCAACATGTTTGTCTCAGAACAGAACTATTCCCTGAGATTCCCATGTCTCATGGGAAGCTTCCTGTGCAATGAGAACACAGTATTTCTTTTCAGCAGTTTTCTGCACTCTGCTAACATTTTGTTGTATGGAAAGCCTGCTTTTGCCTCAGTCTTGACTTTCTGACACAGCCACAGCCTGCCCAGCTAATCACTGCCTTTTGCTGCATCATTTGTTAAACTTCAGTCAGTGCAGCCAGAAAACGCCTTTGGCAGTAATGGAATCAGATTTCTTAGCAAGGTGCCTCCATTTGCTCAAGGGTTTTCTAATCACATCTTATGCTAGTGTTTTTTTCAGAATTCTTTTCCTCTGTAACATTTGCCCCTCTGTGAATTACAGAGGAGTTGGCATCTCCTCCTGAGTATGCCTGGACAGCCATTCCCATTCAGCTGCTGCTAGAGCAACTGGTCTGTCAGCAAGCTCACCTCTGTAGGGCACTGATACCACCATGCTCGTGCCCAGGCCTGAAGGTCCTGGGATTAATCCAGCTACTGGGAAAACAACTTTTCAGATTTTTCCTGTCTAACAAGTAATTGTGCGTGTCCTTCAACAACATTTCTCAAAATGGAAACGCTGCATAGCTGTAGCCATTGCCAGGGGTCTCTTTCAACTGGTACAACCATTTATCCTGCAGAAAACACACTTCAGCTGTAATAATTTTCCATGCTCCCACACTGTTCTCACATCCAAGCCACATCCAAAGCAAAAGCACAAATATCTTTGACCAGTGGCCAAAGGGGCTTGGATAAAATCAGCAAGCTAACACAGAAACAGGAACAAGAACCTTTTAAGCCTGCAAAGAAAATCCAAATTGTATCGTGCTGATGCCTGAAAGCATTGAATCTTTTTGTCCTGATTCTGCCATAATTCTCTAAGATTAGCAAGCTGGCAAATGAGCTTCCTGTCACCAGAGTGAGCCAGCACTGCACTGCTTCTCTTTCTCTATGATAAAAATGCCTCTTCCTGTGCTGATTCCAGGTTCACAATAAATTACTCTTGATGGAACACACTACATTTCTCTGTATTTACTTTCATATTGGCAGCACTAAGCTAATCACAAACTATTCGTAAATGAATCAGCGTTTCAACAGCAGTAGTCTTTATCAAGAACAGGAACAGCACAGTAACAGAGGGATGCTTTGCCACAACCTCCCTGCCAGCGTTTCTGGGAAGAAGCACTGCCTGCCATTATCCTCAACAGCTGTACTTCTATACTGATGTGAAGTCTTCTTTTCCAGATCATCCTGCCTTTCTTGGAAAGGCAAGTACTGCAGCTGCAATTGTGCTAGCATCTGGAAGCAACCCAGTGTGCTCGTTGCAAATTAACTGCCTTCCAGACACTGTTTTTCTGATTTTTACAATTTTTAAAGAGAATTTCCTCAAATCAAACCCTATGCATTTTTTACTGCCTTTTTTTCCCCATTACACATAATGATTGTAATAAAATTTGATTCATCATCATAAAACCAGTAGAATTAGTTAATAGAGGACTAATTTTCAGGTGCAATCTTCCCCATTTGTCAGCAGGGGTGTATGTTCATTGTCACCATCTTCCCATGAAAGACAATCCAGAATAAACTGTTCTATAGTTAAGAGATTTTTTTAACATCTGAGCTATCAGTTTAAGTTTCATTGGTGTTCACTCACATTTCACAGATCCTGAAGCATAGACAAATTTTCATTATTAGCTGCCCAAACCTGACGAAAACCTACAAGTCTGTTTCTTGAAGTCTTTTGAGTTGCTTCAGAAGTTGCAGCACCGTAGCACTTCTCTCATCATCTTCTCCTGAAGATGATGTGCTGAAGCATCTCTACCAAAAAAACTTCCAGCTACAGCTGGCACAGAAGGGGTGGAATATATCACAGATTTGGCCCCACAGCCTGTGAAACTGGCAAGGAGCAGCTGCAGAGTCTGCAGAGTCTGCAGGTAGACAAGGATCCAGAGAAAGCATTATCACATTGCCAAGGCTAGAATTGCATGACTTGTTAACAAGTTCATACAATCACTAAAAATGAACACAATTTTCTATATATTAAGGTTAAAAAAAATCTCTTAAAATCACTTAAAAAAATATTAACATCATATTAGCACATATGCATACAGAATCTTTTCTGCCAAAGTAAAGCTAGTCCAAGACAGAAGGAAAGTAGAAAACACAAATTTTTACATTAAAAATTTAATTATATAAACTTCTATTAGTAGGCCCTAATCTTGCTGCAGATTTCCTAAGGCACAGAACCTTTATCTGAAAATATACAGGAACCCTTTCTCCAATCCAGTACCAGCTGATACCTTGTTACATACAGACTCAAAAACCCATTCAGCAGCATATCATAAATGCAACATATACTGACTAGCACTTTGAAAAGATTACCAACTGTTTGTACTGAAATAAATACAGTTTGGCAGCAGAGACTTTATCACAGCTTTGTCATAATTTTTGTCCACATAAACATCTAGATTATATTTTCTGTTTATATTTATATTCTGGAAGAATATATTACATGCTTCAATTCTCCCTCCATCAGTTAGTCTCATGTTTCACTGATGAAGATACCATAACATCAAAATAATTATAAAATATTAAACTCCATTTTTAGGTCCCTTTTTTCCCCAGTTTGTGGTTGTGTACTTATTTAAACAAAAAAGCCCTGAGGTATCTGTTAAGTCATACATCGCTGAATGGCATATAGTACAGAACTCATTGCTCCTATTCACCAAGCATGCAATGCAATATTTATACTGCAGATGTTTTCAAATGTAGTTTTATTCCAGTGATTATTTGCAGTCTATACATACATTTAAAAACAACATTATGTGAACATATCACAGACCAGTACCTAAAAAATATTTAGTATATACTCCTTTATAAAAGGTTTTGACACAATGGAAAAATCAGTCCAGAAAAACTCATGTTACCAGGTTTCTTGATAAACAAAATACTGTGAAGCCCTGTAACCTGCATGAGCACAAGTATCCATGGCAATGGATCTCTCTTCTAAATCCTTCTTTTAAATAAACAGGTTTAAATTTTGTTCAGTAAACAAGTTCTACCACAACACCGTCCATTTAATTTTGTGCTTTCCAAAAGGCAAGCATACTACAGAAAAAAAATTCCCTACCCAATAAGAGAGAGAAATTCAGTAAACATGTATTTGTTTCCCATTCCAGCAGAGGAATCCAAGTTCCTTGAAATTCTCATTATGTCTAAATCCAAAACACCCCACTTATACCTTCTTCTTCTTCTTCTTTGCCTGCTCTCCAGACTCTACTTTCCGTTTCTTAGCAGAAGCTGGTTCATCATCTTTTTCGCCATCTTTAAAAAAAAGAAAGAGTTAATCAAAGTCAGCAAAGCCAGTTTTTTGTCTTAAACAGCATCCTGTCATAGAACAACTGACTTAACCACATCTGAGATGCCTGGAAAAAAGACACAACAGTATTAACTGACAACATCCTCATTTTTGGAATGTAGACAATATGTGGACAAAATAGGAATGGCTACTTCTTATTACTACCACAAACCCCTGCAGATAATGACGAAGATGCTTTATGCTACTGTACAGTACCTATTCTAAAAAAAAAATTATTATTTGACTAGCTAATAAAAAAAGCTAGAAAATTACATTTTTGAAACAAGAAATAATGTGAAGGTCTATTAACCTTTTATTTTCTTAGTTGGGATGAAGGCTGACTAAGAGAAATGCATGGAGAAGGGAAACACACAGAACACATGGAGCAAGACATAAAAACCGCCACTGGGAAAGAACACCCAGAACCAAAAAGGGCACAAGAGAGCAAAAAAATCCTTCCTTTGGAAAAGTTTGTTGACAACTTTACTGGTGAACAAAAACATTACTGTGTGTTCTGAAACTCCAGAATTTCTTTTTCTGGTTCTGTTCTCTTGGTTGTTGCTGGCTATTGTCTTTCTCCAGCAATTTAAAAAAAAACATTTAAAAATCCTCCTACCAAATATGTATTTACTTCCTAAATTACCATTACAGCTTGTACCATGATTGAAAGTGAAGAGGACAGTAAATATTTTCTTCAGTAATCTGTCCCATGGACATCCTATCTTCCTCTCTTGGACCTCAAGTTTTGCAAACATTATAAAACTAATCTGACCTAAATCTACAACTAAGGTCAACACAGCAATACCTGAAGGTCTCATACCAACTTCTGTTTTAGCAGCACCATGACTGAACGTGTTAGTTTCATGGAACTACAGTGCTACAGAGTCTAATCCCTCCCTGCTAATGACAACTGGAGGGAGAGGAGCAGAGAGACTGCTCGAAGGTCTGTGGTGATTCCAGGAAAGTCAAAACACCGGCACTGCAGTCCAACTATCCCTGCAGCCAGACCGCTCTGCCACTGGGTAGCAGAGGATGCAGTAGAAGCCAGCAGAGCTTCGTCCGAGCCCAGAGAGGGCTCCGGCCACAGAGCACTCGGGGGACCCGCCCGTCCGTCCAGCCCGGCTCTGGAAGCACACGCAGCCTATGCAAGGCACAGCCGCCTCACGCCAGGGCCTCACCCGACTCCAGGGGCTCCAGCTCCTCGTCCGGCAGAAACTTGGCTTTGCTGGGCTGGCGGGGCGCGTCGTCGCCATTGTCCTCGTAGATATTGGACCACTTTATGGCCATGTCGACAGCGGAGGCCGGCGGCGGCGGCTTCTCGGGCGAGGTGTAGGTCTCCGGCGGTGGCACGGCGTTGCTCCTCCACACCTTGAACTCCCTGGGGGGCTGCGGGAGAGAGCAGAGCGCCCGTCACACGGGGCCAGGGGGCCCGGGGCGGCTCCAGCGCCGCCTCGGTTCACCCGGCGCCGCACGCACCTCCTCGGGCGCCCGCAGGACGCGGCTCTCCCAGTCGATCTCCTTGTTGAGCGGGTTGTAGAGGAAGGCGGGCGGCTGCGACACCCGACGGAAGAGCTCGTCGGGCGGCGGCAGCCGCGGCCGCTCCGGGCTGCCCCCCGAGGCC
>VZRN01005936.1:1639345-1710670 GCA_013397935.1 Dasyornis broadbenti | reverse complement strand
CCCGCGCCTCACACCGCCCGCGGAAACCGCGCCCGCGCCGAGGGTTCCGGCCCCGCCGCGCCCCGAGCAAGCCCGCGGCTGCTCCCGGGGCCGGGGCCTCGCGCGGAGCTGGTCAAGAGGACCCAGCGGCAGGAGGGCAAAGCTGGAAGCTGGTCCGCCGGGGCGCTTCCCTTCGACTGACCAGACACGGAAAATCAGACACGAAACCCAGCCAACCTTAATTTCTTCCTTTTCACACTTGCAGGACTACGTGGAGGGAAAACACGTTTTCCTTAATGTGTGATCACTGGCTAACCCAGGGCGCCCACAGCGCTGGCCATTCACGAGGTGACCAAAACAGATTTTTCGTATTTGTTGGAGTACGTTTGTACTAGACGGCCCTTGTGATTGACGCGTACATACATTACTGCATTAGCTAAAACACTGGTGCTGTTCAAACGGGATGAAGCTGAGTCAGGGGAGGTTTAGGCTGGCTATCAGAGCAAGGTTCTCCACCCAGAGGGTGGCTGGACACTGGAACAAACTCCCCAGAAAAGTGGTCACAGCACCAAGCCTGACAGAGGGCAAGAAGTGTTTGGACAATGCTCTCAGGCACACAATGTGACTCATGGGGATGTGCTGTGCAGGGCTGGGAATTGGACTCCAGGATCTTCATGGGTCCCTTCCAACTCAGCACATTCTATATTCAGATTACTTATACTACCAGAAGCAGGATAAGGTCTGAGGAAGGGGGTTTGGTTATAATATAATCAGTTCCTTTACTGTAAAGATACTAAACCAAATCCAGCTGATCTCTCATAATCAATACCATGATCATTATTTTGAAGTAAGCCCTATACACAAAGTACAATGGAAACAACACTGAAGCGAGACTACAGTCCCTGCAGCATTTGCAAATCCTTTTTTGAGTCATGCTTCTCAGCACACAAAGTTTTTGTTTCTCCCCTGCTGTTAGTAAGAATAAAAATCTTAATTAAAGAATGAAGTCAAGGCATGCGTGGCTGGAAGCAACTCCTCTCACATCCGTAGGAAGTTGAGCAACAAGAGTAATTTGAAAAAAAGCAAGAATCAGGTTAGCAATAGTAGTCATGAACCGCAGAAGATACTTAAGCAGCAGAGCTCTTGATTTCATATGCACGTTTGCCTTACAGACTGCTCTTGAGTGCAGTCCTACAGGCACAAGCGTCTCACATGAAGTCAGTCTTTCCACCGAAGACAAACCTCTCTAAAAAGACAAGGAGAACAAAAGCCTCCCGCACACACAAAACCAAAACCACACATCAAGTTAACGGAATGAACAGCTCTTGCAACCTGTAGATTTTAAAAATGAGAGAGGCAGACAGGAAAACAGGCAATTATACAAAAAAATTTATTCCAAAAGTTGTGATAAAAATATTTTTTAAAAATGCATATTATAAACATCTGGTAAGATAATACATTCATTCAAGGTCTCAGGTTCGTAGGCTTGGCTGGGTGGGGTCCCTGCAGCACTAGCTCCCTGCAGGCTGCACACCTCGCGTGTCAGGATGGGGAGCAGCAAGGCAGCCTCCACCCTAAGCTGATACATTTTCTCTATTAAGGCCAACCCTGCTCACTCTCCTCTCTTTACAAGAACCCAGGAAGGGACTCAAGCCTAAGCACAGCTCTGTAAGTGGTCACAGGGGGCATTTAAACAAATCATTTTTTATATGTCCTGAGTACGTGCAACTACAGTTCAAGTTAATGGAAGAGGAGAAGTTCATTCTATCGCTAATTTCATATTATAGAGCAAAGTTTTGCTTGTGTATTTAGGTATTTAATTTCCAGAGTATCAGCTAATCCAAGCAATTTTATTGAAAAGCATTTTCACCATCCTGACAGTCTATGACTGTAGAGGTAGAAAAGAAAAACAAGGATTTTTATAAACACATCTTTCTCACGTGTAAGCGATTCATATACTCGGGATGAAGTGTAGTTGAACATTGCATTTAATTTTAATCTACTTCCAAAACCAGAGTAATAATGAAAAACAATTTATAGAGACAATACTGAGGTCCTGCAGATAGCCTGTCTCCACAAAAGGAGAACAGTTTAGTAATATTACCTGGGTGTAAATTTGAATGGAATTACATGGCTATATACAAGAGCCAAAATAATTTAGGGTCTTAAACATAAACGTACCCTTCAATATACTGAAAACATCCCATCACTTTAAAGTGTAGTACTGCAGAACACAACTGTACATATGTCCAAGTAAGAATTCATCAGGTCATTTTGAAATGATAATAGGCACCTGCATAAAAGGTAGGCTACAACTCGAGTATGAGAGGAATAAAGTATGTTACATGGTGTCAAGAAATGAGAACCTTCCCATGTTGAAAAAGTTTAAAATGCATTTGATTCTAAACAATGTGAAATGTAAACCTGTCTGTCAGCTTTGAAGAGGAGGTATCTGAAGTGCCACATTTCCAAGAGTCCTTCAGGTAGGGATATCTTCTTGTCACACAACTTCTCCTCCACTTCCCGAGTAGGACAAAACATACAAGCTTTGCTCCTCAATAGTATCCTACAATAATGTTTTCTTACAGCCCTCATAACGCTGTTAGAGCAGTTTACATTCCTTTTCCAGCACTAATGAGAATTTATATTTAAAGTGCATCTCAAATCAGTAATCTCTAACTAATATACAAGAATAATACGCCATGACCTACAGAAGTATATTTGCAATACTGATGCCTTTTGATTTACGAGTAGGATAAAATTCACAGAAGAAAGAGACTCCTTGCAAATAAAGCATGGATTTGGCCAGATCTGTGTGGTTTTTTTGCAAATGGAGCAGCACACACATACATGGAGAGCAGAATTTATCCTAGTGAGAAACATTTAACTTGGTAGCTTTTTGGTACGTAAGCTAAAGCTTTTAGTTCAGAAAGTTATTTTTCCCATACTCAGTACTTTTCCTAATAATCTTTTCCAGTTCACCCATCACAGAAACACTATGAAAAGCTGATTTGTTAGTTTCTGTAGAAAGAAATAACCCATTTGTTCTATAACTCCAACTTAAGTATCTGCAACTAAATGTGAAGTTTTATACACATTGGTTTAAAAAACAAACATTTCCTGGTGTAATACCACAATATTTTGAAAAAAGCTCCCTAAAGAACAAAAGAAACAAAAAAGTCAAGCAGCTCCAGCATCACACAATTACAAAATTAAACCAGAAATTGCATAGATTATTTCCTCCAATCTTTCTAGCAGTTTGAAAACATTTTTTAATCTTTATGAGACATCAAACAAAGTTTCAGTACCATTTGGATGAACAGACAAAAATCACAATGTTCACTGTGGTTGAACAGAACGTGATCTTAAAGGTAAAAAGCAGTTGTCACTTGAACTAGTACATGGCTCTTGCTGGTCTGACTGGAGCTCTGGAGGCAGCGGGGGTGCACCGGGGTCTCCAGGCCCTGGGAGGGTGGCTAAGAAAACACTGCACTGTGAATTTCCCATCTCTGCAATTGGTAAATTCATTGAATGAAGAGAGACAGCAGACACAAATGCAGCGGTGCTATAATCTTCTTCTGGATGATGTATCTGGGTAGATTCTTTGTCTTTTGTTTTATCCAAAAAATTTGATTCGTCAGAAAATGATCTACTAAGATTATTTGTTCCTCCATACAGTGAGGTCATACAGGTGCTGCAGCTTAGACCTAAGGCAAAAAAACAGATACTGGATTTAATTACAACATGGGGCCATCGTAAAACTGTGCTCTGATTTAATATCAGTAAGACTGTCAACAATCAGTTTTCTGTATTTTTAACAGACTAACCCTTCATCTCACCTGTGATATCCACTATTCCTGACAAATCAAAGAACAAACATAGAGGTTATATGGGCTGATGTGAATTGTTTCTCTGTAGCCAGTATAAGATAGTATTTGACAAAGATGCACCCTAACTTAAAGTTCATTTTAGAAAGTCACTTTAGCCCTTCGGCCCAACTTTTACTAGATTTATCTCACCGTGTTTTTCAAACTTTTAAAAACTTCAGCTGATGATTCTGCTCCCAAGTGGACAGCATTTGAAGGCTATTTTACCTGAAGCCATAGAAAACTTCAGACCCTTCATCTCTAGGGTTAAAATGTACTTCTTTATTTGCCTTTTGATGGGTGTGGAAGGGGAAGTAAAGCTTTTGGTGTAGAAAGCTTATACTTTCTTCCTCTGCCTTAAAATAAGAGTACATAGTCACTTCAAGCTTTGGGTATCAACAAAACCTCTCTACCCATATGAGACAATATGCCCATATATTCACAGTGTCTAATTTTAAGCTGTGGCATTGAAGGCATACAGGGGAACCCCCCTCAAGTTGCATTTGCTAGCACATCTTCTGCTGAGGCACAAAGTTTAACAAAATCAGAATATCCTGCTACTGCAGCAAATAGCTCCAAGAGAAATTCAAGATAGAAGATAACCACCCATTTTTGAAAAACAAAACTGGAATGTGAAGACAGATTTATCCATCATAACAACACAAGAGGGTTTTTCTTTTGCAATTTGTTATTTATGTTATGTTCACATAGTAAAAAGATAAAGCCAGGATACATGCACCAGGATCTTAAACCCAGACTGGTGAAATATCCAAACATGTTGTTCCAAATACCAGAGGAAGACTTTAATTTTGGATTTTAATTTTGCAGACCCTCAAAATAAAACCTATGTCTTACACAACATTATTATAAATTTGTTACCTTTAATAGCTTCAAGCTTTTCATTTTTGACTTTCAACACTACATCAGTTATCTTTTGTAACAGGAAGTTTTGTGTTCTTTCTCGTCTGATAGATTCAATCAAAGCATCTAGTCCCTTTGGATTTTCTGCTAAGTAGTCCAATAACTTCCCAGTCTTTTTCCTACTGGAAGATCGAGCAGAAATTTCTTCCGTGTCCTCTCTAGTGAGTATTTTCTTTGAACGCAGGTAATCAAAGTGTCTTTCGGCTATGATTTTATCACACAGGTAAGGACGCATTCTTTCTAAAGCCTGAAAAGCAAAACAAACCAGTATTAGCAAACATTACAAGTTATTTTGAAGTCTGTAGTTGGAACCCATATGATTTTGATACAGGTTAGTAAAATAATTTTTAAAGCTGCCACTATGTTATTTAGTTGAGATTTTTCCCAGTGTAAATTTTTTTTTTAAAAACTGTTACCTAATTATTCCTTTCATTAGCTCTTTGACTGAACTCAGGAGTTCTAATGCCTGTTTAGAAATAAGGTGACTACTCACAGAAAATGTGATTACATAAAGTCTGAGGTTAGCACATTTCAAAACAGTTAAGTAAAAACAAACTTATACCGAACAGCACCTACTTACTTGGCCTACAGACACTCATTTTCACTGATCATCTGATTGCCACATTTCCATACTGTTTGTATCCTTGAGGCACAACTCCAAAAGTACTACAGTTATTGATGTTTTCTGTGCATTGAGCAAAAGCAGTCTCAGAGCAACAGCATGAATATACTCACTGTTCAAGAGGTTTGTAAACAAACACCGCCATTGATAAGTTCAACAGACTACTGACATCCAAAATACATGCATAAATGTACATACTCTCAACAACATTAGTGGCTGCTCTTTGTCTTTTGTAACCCTGCTCTATTATATGAATGACTTTGTATGGCTCACCCCCTCCTTCTCAGCTCTCAGCTGCAAGACTCCAACCTTCATAATTCCACCTCAAGACAAGCTTACCCAACCCAAGATGTCCTTGCCAGTTTTAGCTTCCTGAGGTGTGCTGTCCCCTTGTACACGCAGTACTTCTGCTAACACAGCACCCTGGCTTGCAGAGCTCCCATCAAAGTTACCTGAACAGCTCTTAGAGAGCCCAGTGAATTTACACTGAACCAGCACATTGGATTAAGAAGCCACAACATTTAAAGTGCAGAAGCTCTAAAGTCAGATTTATTGGTCTGCATTTTGATGATAAAATTATTGTTATTTGTTTGTACCTAAGGTTTCCATCATGTCCTCCAAATACTATAGGGAGAACCCAAGATTAAGAGCTGAAGTGACAATCATGCATGTCTGTGAGATGCAGCCGCAAGTTCAGTCACTAACCCAGACTAACACCCTTATCATGTTACATATATATTGTCTGACTCAAGTGGTTTTTATCCTTTTTTGGTGTAACAACTCGAGGCCAGCTATTGCAGTATTACCTAGTGGTTCTAGAGAGGCGAGTACTAACTTGAAGAACATGTCTCACAGAACTGTGACAAAGCATTTAAAGGAAATCACTTATGCATAAAAGCCAGAAAGAAATGAAAACCAAATTCCAAGGAGTCTTTACTGTACTTTAAAGGAACATAAAAAAATTCCAATAAGTCAAATATAAGACACTATAAATTATAAGCAGAAGCATGGATAGGCAAAAAATAAATGACAAACTGTGATTTTACTTTTTTTTTAAAATGAACTAATCACTTATTGAGGTTGGTTAGCACATTGCTTGGTTCCCAGTCTCACAATGAGATAAATTAATCCAGAATTAATCAGGATGAAGTCTTCCCTCAGATTCCAGTCACCAGTGAATAAGTGTGGGGGAAAACCCGGGAAAATATAGAACAATAAGCCTCAAATTTAAGTATATTAATGAAGATATCCACGTTCTCTAAGAAAGCATTTTATTGGTACCAGGAACAGCACACACATTTGCAGCCAAGCTTTGGGTACCATGTTACTCATCCCGTCTGATGCCTGCTGGACCTCATCGCGGTGCAGACACCGGGGGAACCGAACCCTCGCAGCTTGGCCTTGAGACGCCACACAGGGGCGGGCAACAGCAATACAAAGCACAGCCGAGACCCGGGGTGAGCACCGGGCCCCGGGATAAGTGCTTGCGAGCCATTAGCAGTCTCATACCGGGGAGACCCCTGGGGGCAGAGGCGCGCCCGAAATTCCCCGCCGCCTTCCGGGACGCGCCGCTGGGCCGGTCCCGTCCCTCCTGCCGCCCCCGCGCCGCGTCCCACGCCCGCTCCACAGCGCTTCCGCTCCCCCGCCCGCGCACGAGCCCCACGCGTCGCTCCGCGCCCGGCTCGGGCATTCGGACCCTCGGTCCCGCCCGCCACTTACATCCTTCTTCACCTCCGCCATCTCGTCCTCCGTCAGCGGCCGCCCCGCGACCCCCGAACTCGACCACGACCCCGGGCCATCCATGGCAGAAACCTCGGCGGCGCCACAGGGGAAACCCGCGCTGGGCGGTGCTTCCGGCGCGGGCTCCGCCTCCGTCCGCCTCCGCCAATGGGCGCTCAGGACCGGCGTTCCGCCCCGCCCCCAGCCGGGACCAGCCGCGGCACCGCCCAATCCCTGCCCCGCCCCAGGCCTGGCCCTCCAATGGGCGCTCAAGGTATGCGCTATGCTCCGCCCCAGCCCGGCTCCGCCAATGGGCGCTCAGGGTCTGCGCTCCGCACCGCCCTGGCCCCGCCCAGTGGCGCGTGCACGGGGCTGGTGGTGGCGGCGCAGGGAGCGGGCCGAGGCCCGGGCCACCTCCCGCTCGTCTCTGTGCGCGGGCTGGACGAGGGCTCCGTCGCCGCGGGAGCGCTGTGCCACCGGGACCTGGGCTGAAGCTGCCCCTCTCCGGGGCTCCCGGGGACGTGACAGCCCTTCCTCTAAAGGTCTTGAGGGTGCGGAGCGGTGTCGGGGCCCGCAGCTCCCGGCGCGGACGGCCACGCCTCGTCCGGGTGCTGGCACGTCGTGACAGCGGCTTCAGGGTGATGGGCGGTGCCGGGCGGCGCGAGCTGCCCGCAGGTTTTGGGGACTGACGGTGTTGAAGCCTCTCCGCTGCACATGCGCATGGTTATGCTCCAAGGCAGCACCCGAGGGAGCCGCTGCCTCGTCGGGACACGGCACCTCCTCCCCAGGGAAACGACAGGACCTGAAACTTCATTAATCTTAATTTAATTTCATTAAACTCTTTCAGACCCACCGTCGCCATGCAGCCCTAGTTGCTGGTTATTTGCCCGCACACCTCTGCTCACAACCCATCTCCTCCTGGGTGTTACTTCCACCCCAAGAAGCCTTGATTTTCTGTAGTACATTTGAATTTCTCAAAGCTGTGTACCTCTGGATTAAACATCTGTAATACAAAGTAAACTATTTATCTCCCATTTTCCTGCTCAGAGGTTTGGAGGGCAGACCATTTTTTTTTTCCATGTTCAAGCACCTACATTGATCCTCCCTAATTGGTACTATGCATCCAAAATACATGGAAGGCTTTCAGCTTCTCCAATGCTTCCAGAGAAGCATTGATTGTGGCACTGCTGAGATAGAGCCAGGCATCTTCCCAGCCCGACTCCCACCTTTGTTTATTAAATCACATGCCTTTCAGCTCTTCCTCTTCAAGGCGATTATATTGTGGATTTTGCTGGCTCCATACAACACTGCTGATAAAAACATCTATCATGCATTCTGGATTTAGAATATTTGTTAATAACCTTGCTCAGCAAGAGGTGTAGTTCAAAGCCATGTGATGTCTAGAGGGTTAGGCTGCTGATTCCTGAGCCGTGTAGGAGACAAACGGGAGTGATTTAACTTCAGCAGTCAGGAAGGGAGCATGTGGTTAGAGAATACAAGCATAGAATACATTTAGCAGACAATGCCAAAACACCCCACCAGGATTTAATGGTCCAGGCAGCAGGGAGAAGGCTACTCTCTGCATGAAACTCATTTCAGGAGAGTAACAGCCACTCGATATTCAGAAGTGAGCCTCAAAGTAGAGTGAATTAGAGATCATTTCTTTCAAGGCAGCTGGGAAGACTTTGGACATTGTATTGTTTCATGAGTATGTACACATGTAATGTCCATCTAGTATAAATTTCTAGAGTAAACTTCCAAAATAAATTTTGAAAACTGTTTACAACCCAGAGGTGTTTACAAAACTCCTTGCGAAGGTGAAGAAATGCTGTAACACTGTCACAGTTTTTAAGACGTTGCTCAGCTTTTCAGAGCTATGACTGGCTCCAGGTTTTCTTCCCCTTTTGCCCTCATTGATCAACCCCTCTCCAGGCAGTGTGTCCTTACTGCAGAGCAGGGGCTGCTCCCTGGGAGTTTCATGTGCTCCCATCCCATTGTGCGCCTGATCCTTGCTCAGGGGTCTGGGTCCTCAGGACAGCTCCCTTCTGAAGCTGGCAGGACACCCCAACCCCTGAAAGATGTGGGACTCTACACCCACAATTCCTCAGGAATGAGGAGGAAAGCTGCCAGGCAGAGACAAGGAAAGGTGTTTGGTTTAGTTACAGATTGAGGGCCCTTCCTAAACTCAACAGGTATCTGCCACAACAAATGGCAAGTTTTCAGCTACTAAACCACAGCAATCAACTTAAGAGATTGTGAATTTTTGGGGGTGAGGTTGTTGACAACATCAGAATGTCTGGGCTTTATGATGCAGGAGACAGTGACTGATGTTTTTAAAGCAGCATGTACTTAGAGTGGGGACTGAATCTGTATATTCAAGTGCAGAAGTCTCTATTTAATGAAGTAATATCCTACTGCTAAGTTTTGCAAAGAACACTCCTTGTTAAATTACTACTATGATCTTGCTTTTTTAAGGTTTGATTTTCTATGAGAAACTTCTTAATATGGCAAGTGGGTATTGCTTGTATATATTTTTTAATTTTCAATCATTTCCATTTAGCAACAAATTCAAGTAAATTGGTACCTCTCTTGTAGATATGACTACACATGTAAATGCAGTAGTTTAAAATATTAATTGCATCACACAATGCACACATTAGACACAGCACTGATTTCAATATATTAGTATAAAAATCATACTTTTAACCAATGTTGTTAGATTAGGATAAAGGCTGTATTTAGATCCTTTGTCCCTACTTCTCTGGCACGAAGGATAATAGATTATGGTTTGTTTAAAGTCCTATTACTAGCAAAAATGTACAGTTGGAAAGTGATATCATTGTTTTTGCTACAGTTAATGAATTCTTACTCTGTTAAATTATCTTGGGTTTCTTGAAAAGCTAAAAGAACAATATTGAGGCCTTGAACAACTGACTCCTGGATTGCCAGGAGATGGCACTGACGGCCCATGAGCACTTACACACACGCCTATGAAGTCGGCAGTAGCTGCATGGTCTCCCCAGATGCTGGATCCCAATACTGTAACCTACTGCCATCAGAGCACAAGGGTGCAAGCAGAGAGTAGCCACAAGTGCACTGTTTGTAGCACACAACAGGAGCTATTTAGATATAAGACATGCAATTATCTGTCATGTTGCCTCAAGGCAATGTCTGGAGTGCCGTCACCTCTCCTGAGATTGTTGGGGAGAAAAGACACAAAAGCTCTGAGAATAATTTATCAATAATGGGAATGCCACTAAACTTTCATAGTTTCACTTTGTGTAAGTCACATTAAATTCAGGAACTACAGAGAAACTTACTGTACTATGCTAACATCTGTTTAGTTACTTTGGACAGGAATAAAATTAATCACGACCACTCAAAGGCAACATCTCCTCTCTATACAATATTCTTAAATGCAGAGTCTAAAATTATAATTTGTTTTTAAAGAGACAAGATTTCCCCTAACAGGCTGAAGAGTTTTAGTGCTAGGGCCTATAACTGGCTTCACTTCTAGGTATGTGATAAGCTTGGAAATAAAAAGACAGCATGAAACTGTATTAAATTAAATACATATACTTTCAGTTCCAAAACAAGAAGCACAAACTACACAAAGCACGGTACAACTGACACTTTATTCCTTTGTGATGGGGATATATAGTATTGAAACTGCAAGAGTCACCAAAAAAATTAAATCAAAGTGCAAACCTCTATTAGAACTGATTATGGAATGTATTGATGTTTTTGGCACAAAAAGTGGGGAACTATATACTGCAACAAGATTTTAAGTTTAATGAATGTAACGCTTCTGTGTTCAGTAGTCACATTTGTGCACTGCAGAACAATACAATGTAAAACAGTGACTAACACTATTCACATACAACTCTATACAATTTACATCACACGTCCAGTTAAAACTTCTCTGAAAATACATGAGGTCCACTGATACTTTGCTCACAATCACTTAACAAATACCATTCTTTAAGCAGGCTCATCTTTTCAGCTTCCTTATTGATAAAAGCAAAAATAGACAATCTTAAATAGTAAATTATTTTCCTCAAATGGTTCCATGTAGATGTTGATGTTTTCTATTAATTTGGCTCTGACTTCATTGATACAACAAATACGAAGCAGAACAAAATCCAAAGCTCTTTTTTTCCCATCTTTTCCAATTTGCTGTGAACAAACAGCATTCTGTGTACTGAGTTTTAGTTTTCAAAACTGGACATAGTGGTGCCTATGAGCTCTATTCCTATCACATGGAAGTCACCAAAAAAATCAGAGCATAGCTTCATACAGTGGCATCTATTTAAAACTTAATATTAGCATGGTAAACACAAAAATACACAAATGGAAGAATTCAAGTTTATCTCATAAGGTACAGTATGCATTCACATTTTCATTACAGAGAGAGACAGTGTATTCATAATCTGTTGAAGAAAGAAGCCCACATATCACAGATCTCCCTTAACTCTTAGCAAAGATAACATCTGTGAAATATCTGTAATGCACATTCCAGCTCTTTCATTTCAACTGAGCTAAACTGATTGCTGAAAGGAAAAAACCTTTGATGAGTAATTCAAGCCCCATTGCTGAGCTATTATCACAAGAACTTCTGTACTAGCCTGCTCTGTCATACAACCTGACAGTTGTTATCAAGTGTTTTATGTGGGCAACTATCAGTGTTCAGTGTCTCATCTCCTTTTTTGGTTTGGGATTTTATTTTATTATTTATATTAATCAAGAATGATGATTTATATCAGGCATCTGAGAAATGTTCTGGTGACAAAATGTACAGGACATGCATTAGATGCACATGTGTCACTGCAGAAATGTCCTCACAACTGAATTCTTTGTTCGGGCAACAGAAAAAAAACCGGCAAACAGCAAGAACAAGAAGCATTTGGCATGATTTTAGTTCTTAGTACCATACTTCAAATACATAAACTGAAGTGCTCATAATGTTTTTCTCTCTAATGCCAGAGTAAAGACTAATGCTAGAAACGGTTAGGTGAGGGTGATCCCATTAATTAGCTTAGGTAACTTCTGGCATCAGACTAAGATGTAATTTAGAGCATCTATGTTAAGAGGCTGTGATTCCTACTGAGGCCAACAGAGAGAAAGCAGGTGTGGTTTTAGAGCACCTAAATTTTGTGCCTGAAGTTAGACAGTTTGAATACAACACCTGAAGGAATTCAGGTCCCTCAGCCGCTCCTTTGCTTTCTGTATACCAAAATGCAGCCCTGAAGTCAAGGAAATCTAAATGGCAAGAGAGGAAAAACCAACCTCTCTGTCTACACAGATGTTTCTCAGCTCTCAAATCCTGACTCCTTCTCTCCCTCCCCTAGGGAGCCAGGGGAATTCACTGTCACCCATTCTACTGCTTTCAAGGACACAAGGTATCAACAGTGTCACCAGGAATGGTTCACTTTTCTGGAGAAATCTTAAGGAAGAGGAGTCACCCATGTCACTCTCTGGATCTACGGTTCCTGTTGACCATCATCCTTCCAGCTCAAAAGAAGTTGCTCAGACCCAAAGCAGACCCCTCAGTTTCTCCTCTCTTCTGGCACCTACTCAAGGAGGGAGTGAGTTTAGGATAGTCAGCCATGGTTTGGGATACTTTGGAGTGAACAGTGCAGAGGGAGAAGTGAAGAAAAAGACTCAAGTAAGAAGAACTGAAGCAACACAAAACCACTTGGGATTAAAAGAGAAAAATGCTCATCATGCCTTGATGAGAAAACTAGAAATGAGAGTCTGAGGAAGGAGACAGGTGAAAGCTGAGAGAGGGTGGAAGAAGAAAAAAAAGCAATCACCACCACAGAAAAATTTAAAGATAAACAAAATAAAATCCTACAGCCTAACACTCCCAGTATTGCTGGATGCTCTGGCTTCTTAGCAAGAGGAGGCAAGAGGGACTGAAGGACATGGATGGGGGCCAGGCCCTAGGAGTTACATGGACAAGTTGGGGTTGGGGGACTGTTTCAGCTTTGTGTGACAGCTCCCATGGCTGCACAGGTTTTTAACAGAGTACAGCTTGCCTTTAGGAGCTCACAGCTCAATAGTGCAGGGCCACTTTTTGGCACAAAATCTCTGTTTAATGTCAAGTTATTTTGAAATGCATGATACTTTATCAAATATTTAAAAAGCACCAAGGGAAGGCAGAAAAAGATTCTCCACTGCAACATTTACATCCTTAGAGCCTGATCACTTGGCTCAGGTTTAAATGATGGTGCATGGGAATGGAAGAGACAAAGAGGAAACATTAGGATAACCCTTTGGGACAGCACAGTCAATCAGAAAAAAAAACCCCATTTGCTGTTTGGCTGGCTGAAGAACTTCCTTTGGGACACGCTCTTTTCACAAATAATACATTCGTTCATCATTGCTCTCTTCCCCACGATACCTCGTGTCATCACAACATAACAGTGCACTCACAAAGCATCAGGTGTACTCTGGTAACTGCCGGGGGGTTTTCTCCTCATTAGCACTGAGATGCAATGTGAGATTTGCTGAAGAGAACTTGCGGGTATGAGCGCTTGCGTTTCCTCCCCTATGACTGCACAAAAAAGCATGCAGGCTTCCAAAGGATATCCAGGTGTGCACTTGGTTAATACTGTTTGCTTTCCTGCAGACCACATTGCCTGAGCCTCTTCACTCACTTCCTACTCACTCACTACCTCAGCAACATGACACAAGTGGTTCAGGAAAGGTGGAGGAGATGTCTAGGAAGCTGATAACATGTTCAGACTGTTTGTCAGTCTCTGGAGAGCTCCCACTAACTGCCTCTGTTTGGGAATTTCTCCCATCTTTTGTTTACAAATGATTTAACAAGAAGCATGTGAATACAATGGTGTGCGCTTCACTTTGTGGTGGTGAAAAAAAAAAAAAGCTGTGACTCAGTGGGTAAACATGTAGAGGAATCTGCTACAAAAATTATATTTGCCTTAACTGAATACCACAGTGAATATTCATGCCACTAAAAAAAAAAAAAAAGATGGTTATTGTTCCAAGAAAATCTGCCCCAAGGGCAGATAAAGTACAAATGCCAATCTTACAGGAAAAAATAGCTTCCCTTATTCATGGGCATACTCCAAGAATAGCTGTCCTTCAACCCCTTCTATCACCCTTTTCTTTTGAATTTTGCTACCAAGTGGCCTCCAAAAGAGGAGAAAACAGAAAGGAGAAACAAATAAATGTTAAGATGTAAGCAAAGACATTTAACTCCCCCATACTTTAGATTTCTTTTGTAGCTCTGACTTTTTCAAAAGCATCTCAGCCTTTAATTTTTGTGGTCTAGAGGCTTCCTAGGATCTGGCCTTTTTAAAAACTCCTCTCCCGTACTCACCACATTGAAAGTTGTGGTCTTAGCAGGAAACTGGGACCTGAATTTTCAGGAGGCAACTTGTGTGGCTGCACTACTCTCTTCTTCTGTCATTCAAGTTTCCCAGGCAGTCATTGCCCTGGAATGCTCCCATCAGAGGAAGCTTTTCCAAAGTTGGCACTTGATGTCTGAAATGGATTCCAGCCACAACTCTGCCCAGCAGCAGCATGGCGATATGGCCAGGGACAGTGAGCACAATCCATGGCCCACTGTTCCAGCTAGTGTACGGGAAAGCTTCCCTACCACACAAGGTACCTGGTTCATGAGCCCACAGAGTTTTCTTCAGTCTCCCCAGTACTGTGCACCACTGAAAGTAGAAGACTGAGGAAGGAAAAAACATGTAGAGCAAGGAAACAAGAGAAAGTAAGACAGAAGGGATCAGTGTAAATACAACAGAGGTGCTTGAAATATTGAGAATTAGCTGGGTTTCATAAAATTTTCACACAGTTATGTTAAACCACTAAAGCTAAGGGTTAGCCATTAAAATTGTCTTCTGCTAGCCCATGGGACTAACTTACTTCAGAGTTATGTGCTCCCAATGAAACCTACATCCACCTTAAATACCATCTGCAAGGACATAATAAAAATTCACAATGCAAAAAATTTGTAAACAAGGGTTAGTAGCACAGTGGTACAGTAGATTGTCAATAAAAACAATAAAAGTGTGGATACAGATTCATCTACCTTGTGTGTAACATTATTGCCAGTTACAAGGAAGGAACTCTGTAAACTCATAATTCTGAAGCTTTGTTAATAAGCACAGAGCAACAGGTGAGTGATCCATCTACTTTCTCCAGTTCTGTGTTGGCTATTGGGATCAGCATGTGGTCCTTCAGTTTTTCAAATACCTGTTCGTGAAAGAAAACATAAGGGAAAATCATTACACTTTACAGCTCTGTTTTTCCTTTTCTTCAAGTGTTTACAGAATGAACAGACATGGGTTTGTCAGCAGGTGCCAAGCAATCCCATCATTGTTAATCAACATGAACATTCACAGTGCACATGGCCTTCCGGCTACAGGATTCACATATATCATGCTGCAACGAGGGAGCTGCTGCTACATCCAGTTATGTGGCAAGAGCACCAGAGGCACAAGAGACCAAGTCTCACCAGTAGTGGAGCTGAGAGCAGAGCCTAGGCCTCCCAGTTTTTGCCTGCTGCTATTTCCATGATGGGATACAACAGCGCATTCTGAAAAGCAGCGGATTTCAATCCCCAGTGAGCTCCCAGCGAGGTGGGGATGCCAGAGGTCTTGCCAGCACCCTCAGCATGGCTCTCACCTTCGCACTCTCCGGGTACTCCTCGGGGGCTCGGTGCAGCAGGACGTGCCCTTTGCTGGGAATGTTCAGGTAGATGCAGTTTGCTGCGGCATCGTCAGGCACTGTCAGCTTGTCATAGCGGTGGTCGCTCATCTGTTGCATGGTCTGCCAGGAGACAAAGTGCAGCTATTTAGATCAAACACATTAGCAGACCCAAACAAATGGGAGGACAGAAACTTCAGAAATAGCTAATTGTGATTGCAGAGGCAGTCAAGGGCCATTCTGCTATGCAGTAAGTAAGGATATCTCCTTTTACCTCTGCCCTTTAAGGAAGAATCTACTAAACCTAACTGAAAGGAGCAGTAGAAAAACCTTTGTGCAATGGTTCCTGCAAGCAGCAGGATTAAACAAGGCACTCAGTAAGCATCCTCTGTGGGGTCTTTTCCTCAAGGATTGCACACTGAGTATGCAAAACTGCTCCTGACACTGATTGAAACTATAGGTGCTCAGCACCTTCAAAAAAAAGCAACCATTGTTTAATGTTTATATAATGAGCATGAACTAACCCAAACAGGAGAGGAATGGTTCCCAGCTTGGATATCAGCCCAATCTTAATTCTTTTCAAGGACCTCCGTTCTGCTTTGCAAGCAGTTACTCTTTCACTGAGCACCTGTGCTGGGGAGTGAGCAGGCACGTCTGCGCTAATCCTTGTTCCCAAGGGGACAACACAATAACCCCCTTGCAACAGAGGAGCTGCTGGGTTTCAGAGGTTTGGGTTATAAATATAGGGCTCATACACAAATGGAGATCCTGGCTGGCTGGAATTTCAGAGACAGAGTCTCAGGACATGACAAGCATGCAAGCCAATGTTTTGGATCAGACCCTTTTTAGTAAGGATGGGAAAAGCCCAAAGACAAGATGCCTGACTCCCCATTGCAGTGCTCCAACTTTACATCAGCTTCAGCCTCACAGAGACTAAGAATAACACAGAACTGAGCAAGGCTCAAAGTCCAAAACCTTGGCCCTACTAAAAGCCTAAGCAAATGCAAGTGTTTCCATTTCTCCCCCAGCCCATCTACGTTCCCAGATACATTGCAAAGATGCAAATAGAAAGAAAAGGCTTTGTTTCTTTCCAGCTTAAAATACTCACACTAGTATTATCATTAGAAAAACTTGGCCTTTTGCTAACAAAAATTTTCAACTAGATTCTCTTCTCAGGGAAAACCCAGAGGTTTACATCACATAGCAGAAAGTAGACTTCAATTTTAGGCACAGTTAAGTTTGTCATTAAGTTGCTTGCAAGGTCATTCATCTGTGCTATTTCTCATTCATTAAAAAAACCAACTACACGTAGCTGATTTATAACAGGGTTTACAATATACTGGGAAGCAACAAAGAACTCACGCTTGCCCACACCTGTGGTAAGTAATTCCTTTATAGGTCTGGATACATTTTTCATGTTCTAGCCTGAGTCATCCACATCCTGCGGAGAACATGAAACTCACAACAAAGAATGCCATGCATTCTTGAGCAAGTGTTATCAGATTGTCATTTCTTGTTCCTTCTCATGTTATGAAACTCTCCCAAGTTCCCAAGAACATATCTATCTCCGTAAAAGGTTAATGTGTTTTTCTGCGGAAAAATCCTTGCACCTTTACTTCACCAGATGTAATTTTGTATTTCCTTGTGCTTAGCACAGCTGATTTTCTTTTATATAATTTTGTTTCCATTATGTTGCCAAGATGTGTTTTATTCTGCTTTCCTTGATGTTGCAGACATCCAGCAGCTGGAGACATGCCTGCACCTAGTGTTGCTGTCCTACCTGGTAACGAGAGTCAGCAGACACATCTTCTACCTGCAGCTTCCCTCTTCCTTCCTATGTAATGCTTTTAAGTCTTGACTAAGCAAGCATTTATTAAATTTGCACTAAAATACATGTATCAGTAAAAGAAAAGCCACTGTGCCTGGATTTCACTAAGCTCCCAAACCGTTGTTCTATCTCCACTCCTTGTTGGAAACAGAATTCTCATACTGGAAGTTTTCTGTAGGAACAGCTCATTCATCAGAAATATATTGTGAATCACTGTGAAACACTTCCATATGAAATTATGAAAGAATTCTTAAGTAGAAGGGTAAAGACAAGTCTCCCATTCATTTGCTTCTGCAAAATGCTGAAGTGAGAACTGCAGCAGCAAGCAGAAATGAAGGACAAGTGGCATGGCTCTAGTGCCTCAAGGACTGGCTTTGGGGAGCCTGGGAGATGATGCCAGGGGCACATTAAGAGGATTGTTTTCAATGTTAAAAAGCACACAAACAGTGGCTGAATTAGTTCAGAAACAAACGAGAAAAGAGTGAGAAAGTGAGACAAAGCAGCACAGGAGTTTGAGAACACAGCAGTGACAGTGGGACTGGGATCTCATCTAGCTGAACAACACCACAAGAAAGCTTTTATTAGTAACTGGAGGGTTGACAATACAAGATTACTCTCTTCCTCAGCTCTTAAGATAAAAAAGAAATCATATTTGCAAGCTTTCATCACTGTTGTAACTATGCCTGCCTGTTGATGTAAAATTTCAAAAACTACTTACTTGAGAGAGTGCCCAGGCAATAATGCCCCAAACCTGCCCCACAGGGAGGCTCTGGACGCAGCAGAAATGCATTAATACAACACAATCAGGGTACTTTACAGACCCATGTGGTTTTCCGTATTTCTGTTTTGTGAAGTCATTAAGTACATGTGCCTGGCCAGATTGACTCCACGGCAGAGAAAAGGAGATAAAAGCAAGGTCCTTTGATTGTATTTTCTATCAGATACATTCCAAAATATGATACATTTATAGAGGGCTGGCTCTTCTGTCCACAAATGCTGTAAAACCAGCTACGTTAAGAGCCAGGCATTTCCCGCGTGCCTAGTTTTTCTGGGAATTTTCTTCAGCCTAAAGAGGGTAATTTTCACTGCACATTCTCTCAGCCCTTAGTCATGCTTTCCTTACGTTGAAGTCACTCACATAGCCTAAAATGCCTTTTCTGTAGTTTTTTTACAGTGTGTCCTCAGACAACTGAGGTAATGGATAAGCTAAATAATCCTAACTATGAAGCAGCATTATGCATGAAGGAAAAATGTATATGCGTTTCAGGGCTATTATCACTGACAGAGCTAAGATGACTGCATGCACTTTTAAACCAGGCCAAGCCTAGCTATAAATTTTCCCCTCTCCATGAGGAAGGCCCCAATCTGAGCCCTGCTGCCTACTCACTCCGGGATCTACTCACATCCAGATTGCTTTGGGACAGAGAGCGACCAAACCCACCACACCTGCAATGCACATTTCTATCTCCAACTCCCTGCAAGCAAAACCAACACACACTGAATGTTTCTCTTACTAACAGGGCATTGAATACCACACTTAAAAATGCCTGTGTGATGTTGACAGAGAAGTAGAAGCCCAGATTTTCAGGGTTTGATGTTTGTATTGATTAGCCCCTGTTCTTCTGACCCCTAATATTCAAAAGAAAAATCAAATCTAAGCTCAAGTTGAATGCATGTAACCCTATACCCATAGGACCATTCCCTCACCAGCTTTCAGCTATCCTTTCTTAAATCCTTCAAGTCACAGTATTCTTAAAAGAAAACTAGTCACTTCAAACTATTCAAGATATTTTTTCTATCCCAGCTCTCTTCTTCCTTTCCAGGCACATTAAACATCGGCCTGTTTTACACTGATGCTTAAGCAACATTTGGCCTGGGATCCAAGAGAAGGAAAGGTGTGAGAAAAGATAAAACTACATCAAGGTTTCACCTACAATGACAAAAATGAAGTATTTTTGTGGTGCAGGGCAACTAAAGCAGATGAGAGGAGTAACTCAGTACTAGGCAGTCACACGCCCCAGGGCTGGAGGAGAGTTTGGAAGGACAAAATGTTTCTTTTTTGCTTGGAGGAAAGACCGCTTGTCTGGGAATGTCAGGCCTATGCCCTTATGCGCCAATGGCAAAAGATGAGGACAGGCACCTGGCCAGTCCACTGCCATCTGGAGGGATGGCTGAGAAAGGTAAATTAGTGCTTGCTACCTGGAAAATACTGCTGATTACTTAGCGTGTTCTTTTACAATTCTTGCAGCACCTGGAAAAGCTTCTTTTTTAGTGTTGCATGGTGGGGTGTCTCCAGCCTCAGGTGAGAGGTGACTATACTCACTTTTGCATCTCAAGATAGGAACTGGAGATGACCAAGAGTTGGTGCATGGTTTCCAGGAACTTCAACTCATCAGCTGTCGTACAGAGTACTACCAGCTCAGCACTGTCCCAGGCCCAGGAGTCTGCCCAGTTTGCTTTTGAACATGTAGCAAGGAGCTACAGAGTTCAGACAGCCACTGTGCAAGGAAACATTTATTTTCCTTCCCTTTTTTTGACCTTGCCCCTTTACAGCTTATATACTTTTAGAGCTCCCCTGGTTCTTGCACTGCAAGAGACAGTGAACAATTGATCCCCAGTCACCTTTTCCACACAATTCCTGACTTCTTAGGCATCTCTGATCCCATCTTAGTTGTCTTTTTTCCCAGTTACAGTCACAGCTTGCTTGGTTTGTCTCCTTAGGCAAGCTGTCCAGGCATTTGCTGGCTAAGTCCTTACTTATCCTGAATCCTTCCAGTTCTACTTTACCTTTTCTGAAATGAAGGGCCTGTGCATGCAAAGTGCACACAATAGCCAATATGCAGATGCACCACAGCTTTATCAGTGGCATAATGTCATCCTCCGTTTAGTTTTCAGCCGAGCTAGAAATTTCCACAAAGCCAACATCTCATTTCTGCAGTAATGATCAGTCAGAACACATTATTTCATATGAGAATTATCATTCTCTCTGTTCCTGCTGCACATCACCTTACACTTAAAACGAAATTCATTCACTGTTTTATCGCTGTCTGTCCTTTAAGTTCCTTCCTCACTTCTTCATATTTGGAGAAACAATTGGCACTGAAGAGAGAAAGCAGCAGCCTTTGGGTTCAACGCAAGGAAGTGCAGGACAGAGTGGGGCTGGTGAGCTGTGCCACAGTGCCATGTGCCTCATGCAGGGACTCAGCAGCTTCTCAGTTTCCTTGAAACACAGCAGTGACCATGAAACACTTGGCTAGGCTGACCAGAGGGGACAGAAGAGCAGAGCTGGAAAAGCCAGAGACCTGGATGGAATGTCAAGATCTATCAGGAGTGTCCTCTCTGACATGCAGACAGGCAGGAGAGACAACAGCATAGTAGACTCAGTAGGAAGGGGACATCACAGCCACTCCGAGCAGTATAAATCAAAAGATAATGACTTAAGCCTTCTTGTCAGGTACCTAAAAGTCTGCTAGAAATACAGGATAGGCCAGCATAGACCTATAGATGCAAATTGCAATCAAGATCTGTTTGAAGCTGGCAGTGCCTGGGTCTGCCATGGTCAGTACACCTGATTTCTTAGTCCATACACAGCCAGAGTGTTGCTTTAATTCTGCCTACCACCCATGGTCTCAGCAGCTGGGCTTTGGGTTTTGCCTCCCTGCTGCACCCTCTCAGTCATGTTTTCCAGAAGGAAGAGCTCTTTTAAGCAACCTCTCCCACCCTGCTCCTTGACTTTTCCTGGCGCAGGACACCTTTTGCATCATCACAGATGTGATGGGCACCAAGTGCTGTTCACGTGCACACATGCACTGCTCTGCTTCTCTGAGCCACCTTCCCTCACAGCCACACTGTCACCCGCCTGCCAGCTCTGCCAAGAACCACTGCAAAGGGAAACTGTGACCTGAGAAGGCAAAAAGGAAGTGGATTACGTGGGCTGTTGTTTTCTGTTGAGAAGGCGAGAGCACGAACATCCTGTCTTTTAGAACGGGAACCCAGGGAGAGAATAGTCAAAGGGAAAAAAAAGAAGCAAAGAAATAGAAACATGAGTCCCCATTTACGCAAGGCAAATGACATCTTCTCAGTTAGCCTCTGACCCAGCTCCTGTGGCTGACAGCCTTACTGGTAAGGAAAAACATGTATTGAAAGGGACACTTTCCTCACCCTTTAAAAACAGACAAAACCCTAAAATTGATTAATACAGCAATCTCTAGTCTATAAATATATACTTTTGAGTCTTTATCTTCCAAAAGACTAGATTCTTCTGCACACTGCAAAGTGAACAGCACTAACACTCAGATAAGTGCAATGTATATTACAACATCTAAAATGAATTAAAAGTAAAACACAACTAGTTAACTTTTTAAGGTAGGAGGTCATCTGGCACTCAGTGAAGACCTACATCTTCTGAGATAATGTGTACCCCTAATTCATAAAGTAATGAAGAATCAGAAGGAGATAAAGGAAAGTGCATAGAATTGTATAAATTGATTAATTTTCCTATCTACAAGGCTGAGAGAAGCAAAGTCTCATTTTTTAATGTTTAGCTTTCAGGGAAAAGTTGTCAATAGTTCTTTGTATTTCACTAATCTTTCTTTGTTCCTGCATTACAGAAAAGTCAGCATTCATCTGCACTTTCTAGTAATTCCCTACCTGATGTCATCTTCTTTAGGTTATTAATATTAGTAATGATTTCCACAGCAACCCATTGTGATAGCATAAATAGAGCATTATGACTTCATGTGGGGAATAAGCAGAGGCACGAATGAAGAATTCTTAAGGAAGAAGAGATAATGTTTTCATGCAAACTTGTGCATTACTAGGAAAGACCGATGCTACACAGACAATAGGAATAGCAGATTTAGCTGAGCCTTTTCCTGCGGCACAGTGGTACAAGCCGTTTTCTAAGAACACCAGAGGGATGAAGTTTTCCCTTAGGTATCTGTTCTGGAGGCACTTCTGTGAGAGAGCTGGGAACCCCTCTGCTTTATCCAGGCACATAACACTGCCCTCATGCAGGGAATCAGTACTCAGCTCTTCAAAGCTGGCACATTGCAGAGACTTCAGTTACACAAGATGGAGTAAGAACAAAAGGCATTTAATCAAAGGAATGGGGGCAACTGCCAATGTGAGAACAACTCCTTGTGCTCAAGTCTTTAAAAGCTCTGCTCTGATCATAGCTTGGATACAGACCAAGGGCCTAGTTATCCAAAAGAGACTCCTTTCTATTTTATCCTTAAGATGTGGTTTTGACCACTGTCAAAACAGCTGTATTAGCAATAGCATCCTCCAGGGAATAATTTAGGGAATGAGTGAGAAGCTCCACTCCCAACAGAAGATATTGAATGAGAGAGTCAGGAACAAGGCAGGACAATCATGCCCAAGCTTTTATTGAAAGCAGAAGGAAAAAAGAAAGGTATTTACTAGAAGTCATGGCATTGCCCAATACACTGCTGACCATAAAGAAATCCCATTGAACAATGAGGCTGGACTCCAGGATACCAAGGACCAGCACCAAAGGGCAGATGTCACCACTGCTCTGGGTCCTGGTGGGACAAGTCTGTGAGGGGACATAGGGGGTTACGAGATCAACTGCATCACCTGCTCTGCCTTGCACCCTGACTGGCAATGCCACTCAGTGCTGACATCTGCCATGGCCACACTGCCTCTGTAATTAGCATCCATCCCTCTCAAATGACCAACTGAAATCCCACGTTTCACAGGCCACCCCATTATTGCAGATCTTAGAGGGAATATCCTCAGCTGCCTGCAGGATTAGGCTTAGGCCATATGGTGAGATGAGAGCCCTCCTTGTTGCAGCCCTCATCCCCAGCCACCATGCTGTATTTCCTACCTTCCTTTCAGGTCCTCTGCTCCCTTCCAAGATCCATCAGCAATCACCAGGCACCCTTGCATTACCCCAGATCAGAGGGTTCACACCAAGGCTTCCTCTACCAGTTCTGTGAGGAGATCCCAGGGCTGGTCCTTTGGTGAATGCCTGGTACCAGAGCCTACCCAAAGGACAGACTCATTTCTCAACAGGTGAGAGAACAACTTTCTTAGCCGGAACTTGCTACAAATACAATCCATACTGCTTGCAAGGGAATAGCTGAGTTTGTCAAAGCCAGGAACAACATGTGCAACCCTCAGGTCTTTGGGATTGCTACTGAGCTATCCAAAGGGTGACAGAGATGGTTTGATAAAGGACTGTGTCCACAATCATCTGCTGCTGTCCAAGTCTTCACTCATCACAAAGCGGAGGGAAACTGTGCTCTGTATCAACCAAAACAAACACCTACAAATGTGGTTCTTCTGGATTTAGTATTCAGCAAGAGAATACAGAAAGGAGTGTGCAACAGATGCTGTGTTTCCTCGTCACCTTGCCTAGCTTTTGCCTTTGCTGCTGGAACCTGAACTGGATTACATCCTGAGTCAGTTCCTGCTCTTCTGCTGTCCCAACAAGACTCTAGGGCTGTGTCCCTTGTTGGGGAAAAAGTGGTGCAGAGTGCTCACCTGCAGCACTGCCACATCACCACCCTACACTGGAACTGGCACTGTCACAGCCCAAATCTGTTCTTATTCACACTCACAGTAAAGGTCAGCAGCTCCAACAGTGCAGGATCAGAGCCCAAAGGTGACACGTTTATAGGAAATCCTGGCCTCACGGAGGGAATTGAAAAATAATCCCAGGCTTCATCATCTCAACAACCATGGCCAGTGTTCAAATGTGGAATTACATGTACAGAATTATAAACAGGTTTAACTACAAGAAGGAATTAAATGCATGCTGAAAACAGCAGAGGGAAGTTAAAGTTTCAGATGTGATAGTCACCAGAGGCCCCAGTACTTTCTGCACTTAATTTGTCTCTTTCTTTCACCAAGTTTCCTGAAGTGCCACTTTTCAGCTGCAGTCCAAATAAATACACTACAGTTGCCAGAACCTGAAGAGGATTTAATGGTTAAAATGTCATTTCTGATTTATTATTTGCTTCTAGCATGTGGTCTATTATCCTGAACTCTGTGGATTCATTTCCCAGCTCACTTGCAGCGCTTTACATTACACATACTACACTAAACTCATGATCAATTGCATTTGGCCATATGTGAGAACCAGATGCAATTTCTTTTTCTATTTTTGAAATATTGTAAGGATATATAAGTTGCACCAGTAAGAACAATTCAGAAAAATTTCTATTTCAAACAAGATCGTTAGTAAGAAGATAAATCCTATTTTAAACATCAAATGTTAGCATAGCATGATGTAGCAGTTCACTTCTAGCAGTTGCCTAACAAGACATGCAAAAACAACTCAATTATCAGAGATGGTTAAAGACAGCTTAATCATCTTGCTTGTATGATTGCATTTCCAGTCATGAAAAATGCTGACATGAAGGAGGGGTTTTAAAATAACAAGCTATCATAATAAAGGAGTGGCATGTTGGGCTGTGCCAGGCAACAGACTCGGCAGAAGCTCAGGGGACTGTACTGCCACAGACTGCGCTGGGTAACAGGAGAACAGCTGACAGCACTGCTACAGCTCAGCTGAGCTGGTGAAATCCAGGGAGCAGCTTTTAATTCCAAGTGTCAGTGCCTCAAAGATCCTCTTGGACTTGCATTTCCACAAGACTGAAAGAAGCTGTTTACCAACTGATTTTTTTTTGCTTTGGAGGCAAGTGTACAAATACAAATATATTGTCAAAAAGCAAGAATTCAAATGTTAGGGGAAACTAGTAATCAGCAGCACTACAAATGCCATCATTTCCAAGACAGACAATTTACCCATTTGCTTGCCAGTAATTTCTCTGACGAGATTTAGACTCCTGGAGAAACAGCCAGATCCAACTCACTGGAACACATTCTGGGTAAGTCCATATGTTGCTGTGACATGGCTTCCTGATGTAACCTGTCAGCTCACTAGGAGCATGAGAAGGGCACGTGCTATGGGACAAAACCCTGCTCCATGCCAGAGTCCCTAACCTCAGGCGGCATGGAGCAAGCAAACATTACCCTCAGACACATGCAAACGTGCTGCTAAAAGTCCAGTGCAAAGAAACACACTGAAAAGTGACAGAGTTGATTTATTTCTAAAAATGTGTCCACCAACAATCAGAGACTGCTAGATTATTTTGTTAATTACCATGTTCTTTTAAAAATGTATCTGCTTATTATTGCACCTTGATTAATGCTGGTGTTTACTTGATGGTTAGTTACCAGCAATATTTGATCAACTTAAACAAAATATATTTTTGGTTACAACAGCTAAACTGATGCACTGCAACATGATTAGCCAAGGTGTGCAGAAGGGTTTAATCAAACTGATGAGTTCTCGGATTAGCCCTGGCTCAAGTTCCAATTGCAGCACTGAACAACCAGCACTGTAGTTGAATTTTGCTCGTGTTTATATGCACTCTATGCAAGTGTAGGGCTTTCTGCATTCCTGTAAACTTCATCATGCTGCTATTCATGATGCATTTTGAGTTTGAGCCTCACTATTTGGGGTAGCGTAAATTTCACAGGGAAACATGCAGGGCACTTTTCATCCCAGACTACATAAATGTCACAGCATCAGGAACATCAGACCTTCATAACCAAAACAATTTGTTGTAAGTTTCCAAGGGAAGAAGTCATGGGTGATAAGCTGAAAATGTGCTCCCAGAGCTTCACAAAGTGATTTCCAGTATAAGAGTAACTTTGACAGCTTGCTCAGATGAACTGAATGAGCAAACTAAAGCCACTCCCAACTACATGGGTAGGCACCATCCACTTGTTTAGGAGCTCCCTAAGCTCAGGTGTAGCAATCAGGTTGCAATCCTATCATCTTAATTGCTGCCAGGCTGCAAGTCTAAGCCAGCAAAGACTACACTTTCTTGGCCTCCACAAGTCAAGTCAAGTCCAGCAAGGGAGACTGAGATTTGAAATATTATTTTTATCATAGCTAGGAAACTGAGGCATTTTAAACCCTGGACTATCACAAAATTAAGAAAGAAAAAAAGCCCCAACAAATTTCTGCTGAGCACTGATAGTAAATATGATGCTGCTAGGCAATGAAAAGTCCATAAATGATTATGTCCATGAAGAAAGTGTTCAAGATCTGAAAAGCAAGCGTGCAATGAAGTATCACAGCACAGCAGTAAGGACAAGAAATCTGTCAGACCTTCATCTCGCAAATATTTAAAGATGTTTTAAAGTAATAAATATCACTAGCTGACTAAAACCAAGGAGGTGTACAAGACATGCGGTGTAGGTTCCTAAGTTCTTTGAGGACCAGGGATGTTGCTTTCGGAGTTATGCACTATTTCTGTTGCAAATGTTCTGCTTGGCACAGATTAGGAGCAGTGCCTTGGGCACTGACAAAAATGTTGTTCTTGAAAATAATTCATGCTTCAGAACCAGGGCAAGAGATACAAGTTGGGTTGCATAAGTTGCGTTTAAACTGAGCAGATTTCAAAGAGCTTTTTCACTAGTACAGCAGGGACTCTACCACTTCTCATTTCTTATTAGGGACACACAACTGGCTTCCTCCATGCATTAGTGATCATGTCACATATCAAAGATACTTCGGCAAAAACAAAGAGCAGAGCTTGTACTTAGGTTCTTATTTACTGGCAACAGAATCATTCAGTATAATCGTAAGTTGAAAATTCAGGACTTGCTGCCATTACTGAAAAATAAATTTTTGTTTAACCTTTTCAGTAAATCCTGATGAAGAAAGTCTCAGTTGCCCTTTGCTGTTTGGGTGCCTAGTCAAGGTTTCTGCTGTGAAGTATTGGTGCCTGCAGCTGTGGTACCCTGCAGGTGCAGAGATACTGACCCCTCCATGAGCTGCTTTCTATAAGCATAATGAGATTCATAGCCTCAGGGGTCTCTGTGTCCACATCTCTGATGAAGTTTAATTTGGTAGATTTGCTCCAAACACACCCAGCAGGCAGGAAAGCCACAGAGCCCAGTACAAACGACAGCAGCAATAAACATTTCCCTTTGAGGATGATGATGGTAGCACAGCACTGACCTGCTACACAATGGATTACTGGTTTCATGTCTGCCAGTACAGAGAGATTCAGACACATGAGGCCTCTTAGCCTGGTACGAAGCCACACCTCGCACTTCACAGGAAAATGTTCAGAGACTCAAACTATTGGCCAGCCTGGGGTGAGACTCCTCTCTCTTCTTCCTGTTGAAGCCATGCTGTTACGAGACCCTCATGGGACCAGAGAGGAAAAGGTGTGACCAGGAAGGCACTTTACTTTGCAGCCAGGTGATGAAGGTAGGAGGGACAGTAGGTCCTGGACTCTGGGCCCCTGCAGCTAATGATTTATCCAGAAAGTCTACACTGCATACACAGGTCATCTTTGCAGTGGGGATCAGACCCCTCTCCCTCCTTCTTCATGATAGAGCTTCCCCTCTGCGAATTCTAAAAGCCAAGTTTCCTCATGGTAACATCTGAAGTAAATATTTCCACTGGTCTGATTATATCTCCTTCCTCCCTTCTAACATCAAATTACCACATTTTCAGTCTACAAAGCTGTGAATAATAACCTCTATAATCTGTTTATTTCTTTAAGACAACTGAAGTTAAATTAACATCACCATTCTCTTGCCAGGTACAGACATTCTCTATGGCGTGCACACACAGGAGACCCTAACATGTACTCATTGTTTCCTCTTTCATTGGTCTATATCTACTTTAAAATTCCAGCATCTTTAAGCAGGTATTAAAACAAAATTTAAAAAAAAACCCAGAAAGAGATCTGCTTTTAAGAAAATTTTCTGATGTGCTTTACCTTGAGGGCTTTCTGTGCAGCTTCACTTGATCCAATAGCAATCAGGTTCGGTCCAGCCATGCTGCAAAAGCCCTTCAGATGCAAAGAATCATGAACAGGGACTGTGGAGACCGCATAATCCTGTATGGGAGTAAAGAATGGTGCTATAAATATTTTTAAAGTGTCCTAGTGCCATAATTATATTGACACATTCTGTAATTAATTTTATTCTCTGCAAATTATCAACCCCAGGGCACAATGTCAACTGTTTGACACACTCCTCTGGACCAGCTTATCTTGTCTGGAGACGGCTGTAAAATCCAGAACATGTTTAAAATACTACTATTGTTGCAACTATAAAGAAATACATTAAAATGCTTAATTAAACATTATGTACATAAAACCTCTCCAGGGACCAGCAATAAGAACACAGGGCTGATACATGAGAACATGAAGAACGTGAGTGTTTATATGCTCTCAAGAAATAACAGCCTCCCACTATACAACTGATTTTTATGCAGCAATCTCACATTTCAGATCCAGCTTCATCATCTATCACTTTACAGGATGCTCAAACCTTTTCAGCAACTTGTACCTTTGGGGTTTTTTTAACAAGGTTTTTAAATAAAGAACATGAGTACAACAAACATCTTGGCTAGTATAATTGTTAAATTAGTTCAGTGAATGACAGCTTGTATTTCCTGTGGCATGAATGAATCTACAAACCTTAAATGTGTCAGCCAGAATTTCTGCACCACGTTGATTTGTCCGCCTGGAAAGACCTACGAAAAATTCTCTGCCTGGAATGAAAAAAGCAGACCAACTTTAGAGACATTCTGAAGCCATCTTTCATGGATTTTAATTTTCTATATTTATTTTCTCAAGCTGAGTATTTAAACTGAAAATTCAGCATAAAAGAATGCAACCTGCAATTGCAAGCTGATAATCTAAAGCAATTAATCTTTTTCCAGAAGACACATTTCACCAGAAGCATAAATAGCTTCCTCTTCTAAATCTCTGCAGTGGTCATTGGGTCAGGAAAGACAACAGCTGGGCTGGATTAGTACACCACTGATTGACCATTTCCCTCTCCCTCTGAGATTTCCTCTGGTCTCAAGGCAGATCTGCACTCGCTGGCATCCTTCAGCACCAGAGAAAAATCAGTGCTGGATCTGCAACGCCTTAGAAAGGCCTCTCTTCCTGGTCTGCCTCTTCTGAGACCCTTCTTTCCCCGTGGTGAACTAAGGCAAGCAGCCAGTCTACTGTGATGTTGATCAAAACAAACAGACGCATTCAGCACAGGCGGGGAGTGACCCTGTGTGCAGCCAATGTGAGAAAATGCCTAATGGGTTTAATGACATAAAAAACACAGGCAGTATCTTCATCTTTGAAGTCAATCATGCATGTAAGCTGTCTGGCTCATGTCATCTGACAGGCAACTCCACCACTTTCTTGATAACCTAAAAATGCAATTTTTTTGCATTTAATTCATTGAACTAATGACAATTGTCTGCATCAAGCTTTTACAAGTCCTGAAAATGAATGTGGTGAATGTTAGCTGCTCGTAATAAAAAATATGAAACAACCCCAGAGAGCTGACTACTGAAAGCATTTTCCTTACTGGCACCTTACAAGCTAAAATAAAATCTGTATGCATAGTGCTCTTCTTTGTACTGTGTGTACTGCTATTCTATTTATGCAGGAATTAGGCAGGACATTGAGGGTTGCACCGAGAACTCACGTCTCAGCTACCTTTGTGACATTTAGTAAAAAGCCGATTTAATAAAGCATAGGAATGCCATTTTATTATGCTGGTATCAGACACCAAGCAGTCTTTAAGGCAGTCAGAACATGTAAACAGCAAATTCACTATCACTATACCTGTAAATAAGACGTCTCCACCATCCAAGGTTGCGTTTTCATCTGTCATCTCAACTATATTAAGGTTGAGACTTTCTAGTACTCTCTTCATGGCTTCAACCTGTTTAAAAGAAAGTTATTAAGAACATATTGTAGTGTTGAAAATTTTTTTAAAACCTGCCAGAAATACATATAATTAATAAGAATTAAAGCCTTTTAATGCACCTTTAGCCAGATGGTTTGCAGGGTCCTTTGTGGCCTTGCCCATCACAGTTTCCCACCTCTTTTCAGCAGCCTCTGTGGTCTGGGGGGATGGGTTGTCAAGTGGAGGAGATTAGGTTCTTGTCTGTGCACGGGAGCCACGCAGCATTTGTGGGGACAGACTAGGGGTCCAAAGCACATGTTAAGTCCAGTCCTTCTGCACAGTAATATCCTCTTCCAAACCCTGTCCTTTGGATTTGGGCTGGAAAAAGCACCAGCAGAGGAGTGAGGTTCACTCCTTCCACTCTGCCCAGACACAAGAGGTGGCTCTGTCAGCCATGGAGGTGGCAGCTCTACCACAAGTTACCCTCCTCAGTCAGCAGGAAAAAAATAATCCCCTAACCAGGAAAAGTTCAAGTTCCTAATGGCTTTGCAATTCAACTAGGCACTAGTTCACCATGCATATTTGAGTTACCTCGCTTCAGAATTACAAGACATTTCATGCCTATACATTGTGGGTCTGACTGCTTGCTGTGGAGAACCACACACATGGCTGGCTGTTTCTTCCTGAAAGGGGCTTGTATTAGGAGCAGGGAATGCAGCAGGGAATGCAGCTTCTTCTTTCCCAGTAAGGGCTGCTAAGGATGCCTATAGCAGAGTATGTTTCTATAGAGGCTCATGTCACCGGCCATCCAGAACAGGGGCCCACACTTGTTACGTTCAAACAACATCACTGTGGTGCCTCGTAAGCCAAAAGATGCACCAACACACAACCAACCACTCAGCAAAAGCTTAAACCTAGAACTTGCAGAATGTCAATAAAAATAAGAGCTCATCCACAGAAACCTGTAAATTTGATCTCACATAGCAGAATCTTCGTGTTCAGTGAAACTTGGTTAACTAGAAACTTGTTCAGTGTTCAGCGAAACATGGTTAACTAGAGGTGCCCAGAAAGCATTAATGAACACAGAAAACACAGTGAACTCCTGTTAGATTTCTTCATGTCCCACAGGTCATTTATCTGTTTAAAGTGCTAAATTAAGCATTTCTAAGGAAAAAAAAAGGTAAGCTAAAACAGGTGACATCATACTAGCCTTACAGGACTATACAACAACAGAAGCAATTCTAGCAGCCCTGCTCCTGGGCTCTGCCAAACTACACCTGCTACAGCAGAGGAAAGACACATGATGGTGACTAGTCCTTCATGCTCACTGAGGCAGCCTCAGAGAAATATCAGCACACAGTTTGGCTGACATACCTTTCTAAGAGCACTGCTGGCTTTAGGGAATAAGAAAGGGGACAGACATGATCCACCTAAGCTGCCTTTTCCTGCTCATTTTCCATGACTCAGCAATGTGGCATTTGTGAGTGATCCCGTTAATCCTGAAGTCCAGGCTCAAAAGACAAGAGCAGGGCCCCATGGGCTGTCGGGACAGGTAATGTAGGTCTACATGGAATACACTGCGGGCAGCACCTTATCCAAGCCTGATCTGCTCTCTGGAAGTTTCTCTTCCTCTCTAGCATCTTCTCACTCTCCAGTCACTTCAGAGAAAAAACCTTGGACGAGCACCCTGTTAAAGTAGGTGCCTCAGTTTAAACACATGAAGGACCAAGGCAGATCTTTGTGCCACCTGGAGAACTCTGATGGGCTTTGCTGCAACTCAGAACTCTATCCAGGGGCTTCCTAATATCAAGGGATTCATCCTCCCTGCACAAAATCCCATCTGAGGCTTTGGCATGCAGACTGGAGGGAGCCTGCAGCATGCCCTTTACAATTAACACTTCTTTTTTGTTTCTCTGTCTTTTGATTGATGCTAAAATGACTTCAGGCAGAAATCTGGCACTCAAGAGTCTCCAGGCTTAGTAGAAAGGCTTCATCTCTCTTAGTCTTGTTGCTTTATCTCCAGCATTCTTTAAAATTAGGTTTATAATGACAATTGGACTCACGTGGTGCTTTAAAAATAAATGGACAGCTGAGATAATATTGGATAACTGCTGTTGTACAAACATGACAACATTTAATAACATCCGTATGCTGACAGCAGAATGATTTCTTTGTCTGTGAAGCCCAGTGGGTTTTACTGTGCAGGTGCTACATGCATAAAAGTCAAGAGACCCCAAGAAGAAAACAATTGTTTAATATGGAGTAATACAGATGCAGCATTATAAAAGCAGGGTTCCATTCCAAGAACACAGACTCACTCTTTTGTGCTGACATGAGGCGTACAAGCAAACTCACAACTGGGACACCAGTGACAGGCAGCTAGAATAAACAAGTAAAACCATCAGATGGAATTATTTAAGGCTGAAGGCCAAATGGTGAGAAAAACCAGGTTCACCCAGCCTGTTACATGGTCACCTAGCTCCAGTTAATCTGACCTCCAGCAGCTTCCAAAACTAGAACACAAAAAAGAGGAAGCCCTTTGAGATGTGCTGCTGAGCAGGTGCTTCCAACAGAAGCTGCCTGGGCTTGCAGAGGAAATCAAGCCAGTGGCTGCCCTTGCTATGCACCCACTCCCCACACCACTCCTGCCCTCCTCCCCAACCACATCTCCACAAGTAGAAGCATCAGCAGAGCTGTGGATGTTACTGTGGCAGAGGACCACCATACCCATATTCTGAGGGGAGACACAAAAGCTTCTCCAGACCACATAACATCATCTGAGAGAGCAAAGAGGTGTAAAACCTGGGCAGCCTGCAGCCACTACACCAAAGTGCCTTATGTTGCAAAGCCTCCTGAAGACCTAATGGGACCAGGAATGCGCAACAATTCTGATGAGAGATGAGACCAGGGATGGGCAGCAATTGCTGTGATGAGAAAAACACACACCAGTCACCAATGCAGGTGTTAGCAGGTGGGAAACCTGCTTTCACCTGAGCACTGCAAACCATGCTCAGTGCTGAGAAGAGACTTGACTGCAGTAAGCAAGGGCAGCACAGAGCTCCCCAGGGAGAGGTAGGCAGGGAGGCAGCAGCACTTCACATCCCCGGCCCAGAACAGCCAACTAATAACACTTGCACTAGGAGTACCAATTAACTAAAGTGCCTAGCTAATGAGGCTAGTGGAATGTAAATGCTGACTTTGGATTTGTGATTTGAGTCATATGGATGTTTTAATCACCAGCTGCTGATTATTATTTAACTACCAAGCTGCATCAGAGATGCCTTGAATTGTTTCTTTATTTAATTTACAGGGATTGATGAAGCTGTAGCGCAGATATTAAGGAAAGTTATCAGAAATAAAAGTTGTCCAAAGTCACAGAAAACTAGTTTAATTTGCTTCATGGTATCCAAGGCTTTAAAGATATTTGTAAGATCCTCGCGTGTTTTCCTCCAACAGTTGGGTTCATTTTAGCTTATAAACCCAAATTTAAATAAATAACACGACTGCCATATAAACTGCTGGATCACTTTTCCATGATGGGTGTTAATGGATTCAAGCTATGGACCACTGTTTTGCAAGGACTTTAAGCAACCAGTAGAAATTCCTAGAGTTTTAATTGGGAAGTCCGTTCACATGTCTGCTGACTCATGCGTGCTAGGAATATCTTTCAATATCCCTTGCTTGTGTAAAATCAAAGTCTCAAGTTACTCTTTTTTTTCCTATAGGCAACACCAGAAACTTCAATCAGCTGAAGCAGAAATGAAAAAAGCACAAGCTGAGATGAAGAAGACTGGAGGGAAAACTTGCCATTATTAAAAAGGCAACTGAAAGACAACCATGAAGGATTACATTTGTAAATAAAGGATTTCAGAAAAACAAACTAGGATTGAATAGCCCATCTGCTGAACTTCCTGTAGAGGGGACAGCACAAACTCGCATGATCCCCACCATACTATCTCTAAAGCCTGCACAGTCCTGCACAGTCACACCCTGCACAGTCCTGAGCAGGGTCTCCAACACAGCACGTCCATGGTATATGTTTGACACACTAACATCTTGGAAACAGCATATACAGCATTCAGAGTGGGGTTAGGATGGGGTAAAGTCCAAACAAGTAGCTTGAACCTGTATCTCATCACTGCAAAAGGGAATCTAGAGCTTGGCTACATCCTTAAACCTTCCCACATCATAAAGGATTGTGCTACTTTCTAACAGAGTTCCTACAGAGAGGAAACATGACAATCTCTAGCTAAGGATGGACAGGTGATTGTTATCCTCAAGTAAGATGTTTAAAATAGGGATATAGGAAAGGGGATTGATTGTTCAAAGCCCTCTATTCTCCTCACATTTTACTCTCCCCAAATAACTGATAGCCATTTTCTGAAGTGTGGTGTCTTAACACATACTGGCGACATTTTCATTCATTATGAATGAAAGACTAATTCACAGAGTTAGCTTTGATGTATAAACAAATAACCACCTCTTGCTTTTCTTCCAGGAAAGAACTGAAAAACGGCAGACTAAAAAAGTCCTGTGTGAAACCGCAGTTACCCAGGAGACACCAGTAAAATACACAAAATATTTGGACATGACCTGATTACAAGCATTTTCACTATGAAGAAGACTTACTGCTTGCTTTTTTCATAAGCAGCCAAGAGGAAAAGTCACATTCCCTCACTTTATCTCCTTTATTTGAAAACTAAAATCCCAGGTAGTCAGAATTGTTGCACACAAAGAGAGCACTCATCTGTATCCTTTCAGATTTCTGTATCTTATTATCTCAGGTCAGCTTAAGGTTTGTAACATGATATTGGGTTTTATTGTACATGTATCCATTAGTACATGGGTTGAGTGTTAAAGCTTGTATGCTTTGTGCAGTGATATTTTTCTAATAAGCACATTCCTGGTGTGAGATGGGATGTGTCTAATCCATAGCAAAGCTGATTGAGAGACAATGGGCTCCAGCCAGCTCAGCTCTGTTTCAAGGAAGGAGGACAATAACTGCGTTTGACATTTATAAAAATCTAATTTCCTTATGCTTTAAAAATGGAGCTCATTACCCTTAGGACTGGTGCCTTCCACCAATTACTGTAACTGATGTGCAAGGATTTTTTCCTTCTCTATATTAGTACTTGATGCACTCTAAACATAGGCTGCTTCCTAAATTATTTACTGGTCTCCCGAGCACTAACCATATTACGGGATTTATGTTATTGACAGTAAGAAAGAAATTATCTTTTCAAAAGACAGTGGAAACCAGGAAATGATTTTGCAAGCCACCATCTCACACCTGCCAAGAGCAGGGCAGCTTTTCCCCTGGGGTGCCAGAGCTGGGTGGTGGGGCCATGGGTGAGGCGCCACTCAGGCTCCCAGAATGCCCCATGGGCAGGGGCACAGCTGGAGCTTGGCAGAAGTTGTGGATGGTACCAAATCAAGCATCTTCTAATGACTGCAATGGCCCATCTGCCTTTGTCTCCAAGCTCTTGGTGAAAGTGAAAAGATGTCTCCAGCCCTGTCTTAAATGAAAGGATGCAGAAAGATTTGGAGGGCAGAAGACCATCCAATGACTCAGAGATGAAATCAGGTTTCTAAGCCAGCAGAGCTCAGTTCCATGTGCTCACAGCTCAGCTCTCTAGAGACCAACCGCAGCTCTAACAAAAAGGGCTCTCAGTCCAAGACACACTACTGCACTGTCTCCTGAAAGTTTACATCCACCACCCATTTCTCCAGCTTGTTAAATCACAAATACTGCATTTCAGTCTTTACTTCATTGTATTTTAAACAGTCATTCATAGCTGTGCAAAGCACATGTCAGACTTAACATATGCAAGAGTTAGACTATAATAATCTCAAAGGTGATTATTTCTGGAGCCATTAGCTCTGAGTTCACAAAGTGCTACTGTCAATATATAATACATTTTTCAGAAAGGCACTGAGTAAAGGCTATAAATAGAGATGGACAAATCTGGGGCCCAGAAAAGGTTTAGACTTCAGTTTTGCAAAACTGGATACCAGTTACTGGTCACAATCCAGGTTCTTGCCAGCCTGAATCTGCTCTGTTTGGACATGAGGGAAGTCTGCCTCCTTTTGATGATAACCATTGCCCTTCTGGAATTGCACAGGCTTAAAAAAAAAAAAAAGCAGCGCTGTAATAGTCTTGAGGGTTTTTGAGAAGAAAAATCCACTACTGGTTGTTTTCTTGCCTTCAGTAGGTCAGATACACACCCTTGTGCATATTGATCTCAGAAGTTTGTGAGTTGTGGCAGAATTTCCAACTCATGCTCCCAGTGTTGGTACCAGAAAGGGCCCTGGCTCTTGAAAGGTCAGCAGGAAAACAGAAGAACAAGATGCTCCAGCACTGCTATTCAATGCAGGTCATGCAGTAAGAGTATATTAAGTGGGTCAGCTCTGTCCTACAAACAGCACACCCTGGTAAGGACATCCTGTGCCTGCCATTCCCACTTCCACCAGCTGACAGACCACAGTTTGCTTCGGTAATCAATCTCCCTTTTCACCCACACAAGGCCTTTGTGTCCATCCCTCTGCCTCTTTTGAGAAGGGGAGAAAAGGTAAAGACCGGCAGCAGCTTGGTCCCAAAGTGGATTGCCAGCTACTCAACAGCACGGTCCTGGATGACATGGATGGATATGCTGCTCCCACGACACCCAGACAAATCACATCTGGACTGTTCATTTCTGAGTAATCTGAGCATGACTTCGCCAAACTAGGCTGAACATCACAACACGCAGAAAAAGTTTTCAGAGTTTCAGCTGATCATTTCCTGCCCCTCTCTGCTAACATGGACGTCCAAGGCCAGGCCCTTACCCAGATGGTGGGACAGTTGCACATTAGCATCAATCAGACAGTGGCTGTGCCAGAATACCAACCAGCACACAGCCAGCAAAGCTCATCCTCAAGGCTCAGCCATTTTTCATTGAACAAGGCCACAGGAGGGACAAGAAGGAACACCAAGGTACTCCCTAGCTGTATCCTCAAGGAGAAGATAACTTATTAGTTTCTCCTGATACACAGATCCCACACTAATGCTTCAAATTGCACCTCTGAGACAGTTTCACCCTTAGCCAAAGCTTGCACTAAGCAGGTGCAGTTTCTGGCAGAGTTTTGGAGGTTTATGAACCATGGAGTTCAGAAAGGGCCATTGAGATAATGATCCCATTTGTTACTGCCCACACACTGCTAATCATGGATCCAAACCCACTTACTGCCCTACTACTGGAGAAGTCTCAAGGGATGTGCTGACGTACCTGGTGTAGAGTGACCATTGCCCCAAGAGTGTGGCCTGAGACTGGGGTGAGCACAGTACCACCAAGGAAAGGGAAACATGGAAAAAGGTGGACCAGGGCAGCACAAAGGGGGACTGGCACAGGTAGGAAAAGCAGAATGAGGCAGGTGGCCTCTAGAGTTTCTTGTCCAAGAAAACCTTCTTGACGAAGCAAGAGGGGAGCTCCAGTCTGACTAGTCCCAGGAATTCAAGCAGCAATCTCCTCTTCCAGCTACATGCAGTTAAAAACACAATTAATCTGGTTGTCCTACGAATATGTAGTGTTTTAATATCTAAGCAGAACTGAAGTGCCTGAGAACAACTTTACACAGCTCACCAGAAGTAAAACATGCCTTGGTTTCCCCTTCCTCTCTTCCAGCATTTAGCATTTAAAATGCAAGGACACTTTTTCCCACAAAGCAGGAGCCAGCAACCAGCTCACTTGCTACAGAAAGTTGGGTTGAAATTTCAACCCACAGCAAGTGGACATAATTTCAGTCAGGTTTAAAAAGTTCACAGGGAACAAAAAGGATGCCTAAAAAGATGGAGATTTAACGTCAGTAGAAGAATAGACTCTCTAAGATCCACTCTAAGCATAAAATCAGGTTAGTGGAAAAGTTTAAGTGCCATGAATGCATTGTTACAGAAAAACAGAGGAGATTTTGCCGGATAAAGATGATGACATGAAATTTAAGTCGTACAAAGGCATGCTGAGAAAATAATGTTCTAAATACTTTCTGCTTACAATTACAAAATGATCAATTGTTAAATGTTGGACAGAGAAATATATTCCATTCTGTCTGGACATGCACAGCAGGCCAAGAATGCACCTGGATAAGCCAAGCATTCATTATCTCCCAGACACTCAATATCCCATAATACCCTCAGCGGCTGCCAGCTCCTTGTCCATCGTTGACCAAACGCCATGTGCCCCATTTTACAGCTGAAAAGTATTTAAAATTCATGAAGCCTGTTGAAAGCTCAACTGTCACATTCTGCTCATTCCACAGGGTATGGGAAAACTGTGCAGAAGGGACATTTCAACCAGGCCTATTATGGCTCTTGAATAACCAATATTCCATTAAATTGCTAATAAACCCACTTGAAGATAAGTTGATCACAATCGAACCATACAGTAGCATTCCTTTCCTTTAACACCAAGTTGTCAGGTTTCACTCTGTACTGTACTACTGTTTCTGTGCCATTTGTTTGTGCCTTGACACAGAGCATTCAAGACACTCACTTTGTCCCCAGTAATCTAAATGCCCTATTCTAAAGAGGCTGAAAGATCTTTGGCAAGGATACTCTGCTTATTTTAAGGTAGGGAACTCTTTTCAAAGGAAAAATTAAAAATAATTAAATACCCTCAACTGGGAAATATGGGGCTTTACAGCCTCTTGAACAAGGTGCCCACAATCTGAACACAGTGGTAAATGGTATAAGCACCTCCCAGCTTCCCTAGTGCTCAGCCAAGCTTGGTATGGTATGAATTTTCATTTGAGTTTGCAGTTTAACAACTCATTTCATCCTCCCTTCACTAAATCTTACTTTTATCAGTCAAATATAAAAAACTTCTGGAAAAAAACTTCAGGAGTATTTGTTTTGCATTTAAATGGATTTTGTTAGATTCCTTGCAGTTAACTGTCAAGCTGCTGGCAGGTCTGCCATTGTCTCACAATCTTGCCGTATGCACATGTCCTTGTGCCATGAAGGCTTCAAGTTTTGTAACTTTTAGCACTGAAAATCATGTCAGTGTCCTCAAAGGGTATTTAAAAGTTTTAAGTTTATATTGACTAACTCAACACTGCTGAAAAGCAGCTCCCACCTAGCTCCATCCCAGCAGGCAAGCATCACGATCGCACAGCTCTGAACTCTTCCCATCATTTCTCTGAGGTATGTGGGAACCAACCTGCATATTTCAGTTGCACAAATGGCCAAGAATCTTCTCATGAAGATTTGATCCCATTTAGTCTCTCTGGTGGGAAGCTCCAGAAAAGACCCAATGGTTGCCACCATATCTCCAATGCCACATACCAAGGATGGGCAGGGAAGAGAAGCAATTGCTCCTGAGGGCACGTGCCAGTCCTGGCTCCCTCTGAAGCCAATCCAGCTCAAGGAGCAGTGGCCATTGTCAGAGGCAACAAAGAATATTTTTCTTCACATTGAATTCACTCAATAAGCAGACTTTCATGAAGGAGCATCCGGTTGCTCCCAAGTTATTTTATAACAAGGGCCCCATGGGCAGAGGTTATACTAACCCAGCATTTTTTCCCCTCTAATAATAGGTTTCATTCATGCTTTCAGAGAAGTTGACTTGTCGTATTTTAGCTATGCTAACACATCCTGTAAGAGTGCTCTGAAGTATCTAGACATACATAACAATAATGGCAGATTTAAATTCTGACCATTTTCCATTTCCGAGCTAGTTCCAGTAAGATTTCCACTGGCAGGTAAGAAAAGTCTCATTCCAGCAGGATTATGGAAGTTTGCTTGTATACATGAAATGGAATTAAATAGTTTTAAACTGTCAGTAATACACCTCAATATAAATACTCAAACTGGAAATCATCTAATAATCAAATTGATCATTACAGAGCTAAGTGGGACATTTCAACCTGAAAATAACCAGGCAGTCAAATACTATACTGACAAGTTTTAATAACTTCTTATAGAAAAATATGCAATAAGCATAACAATTGTCTATCTCTGGCTGCTGCTCCTGGAACTCACAGTGACAATGGAAAAGAAAGAGCCAGTTTTCCAAGTCCTGCTTCAGCACCAACTTTCCATTTGAGGCTTACAGTCATAAGGAGGGAACAAGGACAAAGCAGCAAGCAGTAAAACATCACGAGCACATGCTAGATACAGCAGTTGCTGCCATTTCTTTTAAAGAGATAGAAACTTTTATCTATGCATTGCCCTGCTTTTCCTTGGAGGCTCACCATATGTTCAGCTCAGCCTACAGCACCAGGCTGAGAAAAGCCTCTATCCCCCAGAAGCTTCCTATGTACCCTGCCAACGCAGAGAGGGACAATGGCACCTCTTGGGCTGCTTTGCCAGGACAGCCCTCACCCTCTTGAGACAGAAGGACTGCAGTACATGTTTTCTCCTCACCTTTTGCATTTTTAAGCTGTAAAACTACAGGAAATAATTAATTTATAAACATCAACAACTGTATATAGACTGCCTTCACTGCAATCTACATGTTAATTGCATTAACACAGCACTGACAAAACTCAACTCCTACTTTTAGCCAGCCTGCTCAAACCCTGCCTCCCCTTCTTCCCCCACTATTGTCTCAGGGGACCTGCAACACTGTTGCTCAGAAAAATTACAAGACCAGAGAGTTACAGAACAGGGAGTTTAAGGTGAATAAACCTCCTACGTGACAACATTCAGTCCTCCTACCCAAGAGAGGACAACAATCTACCAGACGCTGAACCACGGCCTCAGCCCTGAGGAGGGAGCACGGGAGCCTTCCCAAAGCTGCTCCAAAACCTGTCCACTAAAAGCGCTGTGAACGGCACATATCTGCCCTGTGACCAAACACTTTGGATATAAGTGATACACCAGCAGAAGTCCTGAAAAACTGTGGATTTCTTATTTATGACCAACATCTCAATCCTTGGAAAAGGGAAAGAGGCACCTGTCCACACAGTGATGGCTCACCCAGCCAAAAAGGGGAACATATCTAAACTCTGATCTGCACAGCCCTGATCTATGCAACAAATAGTAATGAAGTACAAGTCAAAGGAATTCCTTCAAGGCCTCCATGCATTTAAATACCTTTAAGTCTACATGAGTTTCAATGCACAGACATTTAAACAATTTGCCAAACAATTTCTACAATATAGGAACATGGGTAGAGAATTTTAAACATTTTTTTAAAGATGCAGTATATATCCTTTTAATACTCAATGATGGATAAGTACTGATCAAGTTCCAACCCAAAACGTAGATTAGAATACTACACCTTTTCGCCCTTTCAAAAAGAAATTGCTTAGGTGCTTATTCTAAGTTCAAGTCAGTATCATTTCAACTCTCAGAGGACATCGTTGCTTTGATCACCTGCTTGCAATTCCACACAGATTTGTCAGGACAGCATTTAGTTTCACGGGGGAATTAGGAGGGCAAACCAGAACACAGGACCTGAGCTTTACACAGGCCAAAGAGGATTAATTCTCCCCCTGCTCAAGATGTCCCTTTACATTTTATACAATAAATGCAGAATCCAAATGTCTGCATTGTCTTGCCTGTAGGGAAAGCACTTTAAGAGCACTAATAGGTGCAATGTGGTTCATTGTTTTGCTCCTTTCCCTGCCAAACAAGCTGCTGCACACTTTTATATATCGTGAGACCACATTCTTTCAATTGAGCTAAATATTGCATTCAGCTAGGTAGTACAGTGAAATCGGGGGTGGAACAGTGTTGCATTTAAAAAAAAAATAATTTTCCGTGCCATGTTTGCAACTCAGTTAGTCTGCACTTTGCTACTGTAGAAATTTGTATTTTATGCACTGTTCGTGCATAAAATACAAGTGGATTTAAACAAAGGGAAGCTTGCAATGCAGAGGGATAGAGAAAAAAACTGAAAAAACCCAAAATAACAGGTAAGTACAAAGCAACTGTTCAAAGACTGTACTTAATTAAAGCTCTTGTAGTAGAAAGACACTTCAGATGTGAGATTCTTAACTCAATTGTGCTCCTTTAAAAAGGTGTGCTTCTGCAAACTGAGCTCTCTGTCCTTCACTTGATGCCTGAGAATTTTTGCCTAGTTTTATTCTTCATGTATCTGTAACTTGGTGTAGTTCTGTGCTTCTTACAAAATGCTAAAAACCTCTGTTCCCAGCAGCTTTACAAAACAGCAGAAATCCAAGGCCACTTTGTTGTCCTGGGGCCTGAAAATATGTAAACAACAGCGAGTTGGAGAGCGAGCTGGCCTGGGTGGTTAACATCATCGCCTAAGGGTATGATTGGAGAATTGGGGCCAATATGCTAATATGACAGAACTTATAAACGGTGAAGAGCTTGTGACAGGGTGTGCATTTTCAGGTGCAGCCCCATAAGGGGGCTTTGCTTGCCCTGAATGTACCTGAAGGCCGCAAATAAATTTGTCCACTTTCTATTCTCCTAACTTGTCTTGGCCTCTGTTACAGCTTACCCTGTTTTAGACAACACACTCACTCACCAATCCCACTCCTGGGGTACTGTGGACGCAGCTTCTTCAGTATCTGACTACTTCATTTTGCAAACAGTTATTCTGGAGGGGAAGTATCTCTCTCCAGGCTTTTAAGTGCATCTTAGAAACGAGAGTCTCACTTTGAGTATTCTTTAATCAGAGCTACCGTAAGGAGGAAGTAAATACAGTAAGAACTCTTCCCAGGCACACTGCACTGGGCTAATTGCTTTTGATAACCTACATTTCCTAATTACGCCTCCTCTATCTGAGGTAGAACATGCCCGTGGTTTCACTGCACCCAAGCCAGCACCCTTTGCTGAGCAACAGCAATGATCCCCAAGGGATTACACACTGCAGCATCCAAGCTCTGCCGTCCTGTCTGCTGCCAGCTCTGCTTTGGGGGACATGGTGATACTGTGATCCTCCCCACAGGTCTCATGTCTGGAGCAGTATCTGCCTTCCGGGACAAGCCCACACTACTCAGAGCAAGCTGCAGTGCCATGACTGACAGACACAGGGCAATATCAGCCCATTTCCAGACTCACATGGAAATAGGCAGCACATCTGCTGCAATAACAGCCAAGAGTTGATGATACACCAGACTCCAGTATTACTTTATAGTCAGTCTAATGGCTTTTCCTTTCTCCACACAATCCTACACAACTTCACCACCATACCACCTTTATTCCAGAAATAAAGGGAAACACTGGAATTTATATATTTGTAACCAAATGGAAACTATTACCTCAACAGATGCTATCAACACCATCAGAGGTGTAGAAGAAACCTGACAGCTTGTAATTGTAGCATTCTCAGGCAAGGACGATGCCAGAGCCTGCAGGACCTGCTGCAAACAGGTGAGCTTAGGGCTGGAGCAACAGTCACTCATGAAAAAGTTAAATGAAAACAACTGAATGCACTCCTGCCACTGAGGAGCACCTGGCAGCTGTTTCTGGTTTGGGCTACTGGGGACTCCTTGCCCCACTGTGGAACACATTCACTGCTGTATAAGGTGCCTGAGCCTTCCTGAGGGCCACAGCCCCAGCCAGGCAAGCCCCAGCCCTCCACCAAAGGGACTCAGCTGTGTACATGCCCTGTCACCCAGACTAGGAGAAGGGAAACAATGCCTGCATCATGTTGCAAGCATGGGGCACATTAACATGAGCATCTGGTCTATGGACAGCTGCCTTTGGCTGTGACATTGAGCCCTCAGTGCGTCTCCTGCAAGCATTCTGGAGAAGAACAAATATTTATAAAAAATAACTTTAAAACTTGCTGTTTATGTAGCCTCAAGAAAGGAAAGACAGCTCAGGAGTTCCTCATTCACTCCTCACACTCACTGGGTTGCACTTCAGAGACCAGAGACAAGCATATCCTGTACAGCAATGCATTTTAGCCTCTTCAGGAAGAAGGATCTTCTGCTGACCAGTGTGACTCCATACTGTGCACTCCTACAGACCTGGGGGTCAAGCAATGAGGTGGAAACTTGGGAAAATAATGACTCCTATATTCTTTGTAGATGTTAGCACTGTTTAAAACTTGACTCTAACTACTGCTGAATGCTTTTCATGTCCTACAAGTCATAAGAGCTCAGGGCAAATACAGAAATCCTGTTTTCTACCTGTTTTGGCCAGAGAAAGAAAGTTATAATTGTAGTTATGCAACAGTGAAGAGAAGTTGAAGAAAAAAGTACAGTCTGTGAGGTCAGAGCAAAAGGAATATGATATTTTGTTTGGCCTGATCCACATTCAGCTTCCACTTCAGCAGGTGGCAAAAAAGGGCAAAGGTAGGAAGTAAGACTCCAATATACTGGAACACATCAAGTCTTGTCAATACTTTCTTGGCTTTCATGGAAGAAATACAGCTGCTCCCTCAGAAACTGCTTGTTACAATGACCAGAAAGATGATGCTCCCGAAAAACCGAACCCATGGTTAGAGGATAACAATTTGTTCAGAATACAGATGATATTCCGTGTCCTTTTAGTTGCAGACCAAGTGATGAAATGAAAAATGCACCAAAGAAGTGACAGATTTAATAGACAAAACGGATATTCCTAATAAGTAAAAGCAGTTACATAACACACAGACTTAACACACAGACTTAATAATTTTCAAAAGCCTTATTTTCACAAAGCTGAAATAGTTGAACTAAATCACTAAGCAGCTAATCTACATGCTAAAAATAAGTGGTGCCTAGGAGCAGTTTTAAGAAAACGTCATTAAATGCCCAAAAAACCCACTCTCACATGAGAAAAAGGATTCTGTAGTAGATGAAAGATCAGAGAAAAAGTCTAGGTTAATTGGTATAGAGAGGAAATTAAATCAGATATAAACCCCAAAACAATTATGTCAAGTTTTAGTGCAATGTATGAGAAATTCGGAGAATTTATAAAAGCAAAAGGACCTAGCAAAAATCTATGAATAGCAGAATCAAGATGCATGAAAACCTTCCCTCCTTTATTTCCCTACCTTAGGAATAACAGGAATAGTAACAGTAGTGATGATTCATTACTACCTCGAAAAGGTGAAACTTTCAATATTCACACCAAAAAGGGAAATATTTCTACTCTGCATGGGTAAAAAGCCAGTTAAACATTCAGACAGTATTACAAAGAGTAGTTTTCATCCAATCCATAACACAGGAAGACATTACATAGCAGTTATTAACAAGCACTTTTAAAACAGCAACTCAGGATGATTTCTACCTGAGGAAGCATTCTGTAGTGTTCATCGTCCTTACAGCCTAATGGGGATGCTAGAAAAATATGCAAAATTAGGAATAGGAGGAAAGGAATAGAATAGCATTCCTATAAGGAATAGAAGGAAAAAAAAATTATTACCAATCATCATGTGTTTATAACAAGTCAATCTCATATAGTTTAAAACAGCTTTGGATGAAATGGTGACCATTACTAGCAGTGATAGCACTGATGTACCAGGTTAAGCTGTCCACAAGCGTACACTGCTGCTGGTACTCAAGCAGAATGTTTTCACACACTCAAGACCTGATGAGAATGAAAATAATTTCTGAACAGGTATGTTTCAAACAGAAGCCTATCAGTGCAAGGTCACTCAAGTTTCACAGAAATAGCCTGAGGGCACACAATTGCCACTGGCCAGCCACCAAGGAAGTTAAACTCCGAGCAAACCAGGTCACAGGCAGGGACAGCACAAGAGGTACAAGTGACCAACCCACACTGCCATATGGGCACTGTGAAGGCTGCCTGGCTGGCACGAGGGCCTCAGGCCACAGTCAGGGAAAGGGCCATCTGTTTAGTTTTGTAAGCCAAGCCACCACAGAGGATCATTGTCTGCATATAGGCTCCAACCACTACCCTACAACTAAAGAGAACTCTTTGAACAGACAAGCAGGGCAACACTGTAGGGACAGATCTACCATCCCACTGCAGGCCGTTGCCACAGCTGCTCTCCAGTACCACCTCCACCCCACGGAGAACATCCTACAGTCACAAGCAGCTGGGAGAGGAGCCACCAGAAAGAATGCATCATTTCAAAAATCCCTATCAAACAGCATTCACAGAGCTGAATCTGTTTCAAAGATGATCAAAGAGAAGATTATAAAGGCTTTCAATCACGTCTATGAAGACCTGCACAATGAAGAGAAATTCAGTAACAAGCTCTGACAAAATACAGCACCCAGAAGCACTATATAAGTGAACCATTAGCCACGGTTGATGCAAGGGTAGTGTTTTTATTTTTACAAGAAAAATAATTTATCATTTAGATAACTAAGCAAGGATTGTGTTTAACTTCTTCCTGTCTCTGGAGCCCAAGCAGAGGCCACCCATGTGCAGCAAGCAGCCCAACCCCAATATGACAGCACAGACCTGGGAGGTGATAGGTGAAATGCTGAACCTGGGATCTCACTGCTAGTCTAGATACCAGAAAACACTGGCAGACACCGCAACTTCATGACTTTTTCTTTTTGTTCAGTGAAGGGGTAGAAGATACAGAGCCTGGTGAGAAACTAAGGCACTTTTTGGACATGGCTAATATCAGTGCAAATGATATAATTTTAGGAACAGAGGAGTCTAAAAATCTCGACTAAAGAACTTTTTCATTTACTTTTTTTTTTTTTTAATTGCTGCCACACATCCTTGCACAGGCAGGCGTACCTTCACAGAAACAGATGACGTGCTCTGTTTACTGCTGACAAATGGATCCATTTTCTCCTTACGGGTAGTAAAAAGCTGCCTAGAAAAGCTTGTGGCTATTTAGGATAGACATGGTGGTTAAAGACATCTTATAGTATCACTCACCACTTCTGCTGGTGTACTTAGCAAACAGGAATATTAAAGTATGCTCTTGAATGAAAGCACACAGCATCTGCAATACATATTGCAACACATCTGAGCGATGGGCTAGCTGGGGAGGAGCAGTGTGAGTAGTAGAGCTCACTTGGGAGGGGGCGGGGGGCAAGGCAGCTTGGGAAACACTGACGTATTGTCTTTCCATTACTAAAAATTACACTTTGTGAAAAAGCATTAGATCATTTTAAGAAGTTTATATAAGGACACTGAAAAACAAGTTCTTTTGCAAATTCTTCCTTTTTTTAATGTCTCCCTCCCCTTTCTATTTCCACTATGCATCAGGTTGTGAAAATCCAGCATGCAGTAAGTCCAGTGTTCCCAGACAGAAGAGACCAGCCTCAACACAAGTTAAATATTCCAGCTGTTCCTAGCTCCTTCTCTTCTCTCCATCAGACAGGCTCATAGCAGTGCCCTAATTACTTGTTTAGCAAGGATGTGACATGTTCCAATTTAATACATTTAGCCCTTCTTAGAGCAAATGTAGAATTAAGCCTCAGTATGCACTTGACAGATCTCTTAGCAACTAGAGTGCAATCAGCCAACAATGGATGATTCACAGTTTTAGCAAGAGTGTGCAGAACTGCCTGCCAAAAGTCTGAATAAACTCACATTGCTAGACACTATGGTAAAATGTACCCTGATCTCTTTTAAACTATTATATCATAGAGGAAAGTTGAACTGCATGCATTCCAGCAGCTCGCCTGAGTCTGGAAATACAATTGAACTGCAACATCTCGATTTTAAGATAATTGAGACTTTTTGGTGGTTATTTTCACTTATTTAGGATAATTGTACCTTTCAAGAAGAACTATTCAAATACATCAGTTTGTGTAAATAAGGAATGACTTCTGCTTCCATTGCTCCAAAATAGGAAGAGTCTGGAGAAAGCTAGTGAGGGTAGTCTGTCCAGAGTCATGTTGATTAAAAAAATGGGCTTAATCTCATGCCTACTGCTGTAGGGGCCACTGGCATGTAAAATATTTAGAGCTCTCTGTGCAATCTGTGAGTCAGAGGGGAATAGCAGGAAGGACCTCAACAGAGTGCAAATATCCATCCTGACTCATTGCTGTCCTCTCTTTATTGCTCTCCCAAACTCAACTGAGGATCAGGCTGCCACAGCATGGACAAGATTGTTTGTACTTCTACAGCCAAATTTCTGCCTTCTTTGATCAGTTTTCACTCCAAGCTTCAGATTTTCCTCTCGAAGACTTTCCTCTGTGTTCTCTGTGTGGTTATCTTCCTACATAAAACCAGACTCAAGCAAATCCTTTACAAAATACTATTGAAAAAATAAACAAAACTGGAAAAACTCTGCTGGGATTAGGCCCACACAGAGAGGGCACAGAGTGACACAGGATAAGTCACAGACTCTTCCCTTCCAGCGACAAGCATGAATTATGACCAGAGCTTTTCCTGCAGCACACCAGACATCAGAATAAAATCCCATGTGAGTAATAGTGCCTGGTCCCAGGAGATTGGGACAGCCCTTCCCTAGCACCCCAGTCTCATCTTAATGCCATTACAGCAAAGGGTCCTTCAGATCTCTGGTAGAAACTTCAGCTCTGGTGATCTGAAAAGCTTTTCAGTCTATTTTATGGTAATTTATCCATTGCATCTGCTCATATCTTGTATTTTGGATTCTATTTTTCATCATCCCTTCCTTGAGACATCAATATTGACAGCAGAAGAGAGCTGACACTGTTGATCTTCCTACTTTAACTGCCTCAGGCTGCCACTCTCTTGGCACCCACAAAACAAAACCCCATTTTGAAATACAGACTTTTCAGCCACTTTTCTTTGCCATTTTTTTAGTAGGTCTTGTTCTATGGTTCTCCCTTGAGGCAGGGGACAATTTGGTGGCATTCAGTGGAAGACCCACCCGTACCTCCACCAAGACACCGCACAAGTGCTTTGACCCCATGTCGCTCCCAGGAAAGAATGCCACCGTCCTCAGAGATCGGGCGCAGAGCCAAGACAATGAAACACTGCCTGGTGCTAAATCTGTTTACCACTTGGGCAATGTGCCCTGGCAGCCCTGTGTTACCCCAGCCACCAGCAGACTGGGGATCTGTCCCAGTGAAGGCAGGAGCCTTGTTCCGGCAGCCTCAAGCAGCCCTTTTCCAGGTACAGCAGATATGCTTGGCTAAATAAGTAGCTTTCTTTGGCATGAAAGAGTGTGTGGCCCAAGTTGGTTGGCAGAATTCACCTCTAAAAAGAGGACTGTGGTTAGGGAAAGGAATTTGAACACACTGAGCTTCACACTGTCTTTAATTCTAGGGTAGTCACAGGTTTCTGCTCATATGGGCTGATAACCCTTTAAAGCAAAACAAAGGCAGCAGGGGAGATATTGCAAGTGTCAGGAAGACACATTAAGTGCAAAAATACCATAGCTGAGAGTTTCTGCAAATGCACAAAGACAAAAATTAGGCAGGTAAGGAGAGAAGCAGGTACAAAGCAGAAGGTGCTTATCCATTTACTGCTTTTGTAAAGAGAAGTTTCCTATTGACAACACTCAATAGACAAAACAGAGCTTAGGGAATTTTTACATCTATTTCCATAAGGATTAGAGCAAAAGGATGAAAAGAATGTGAGCAACAGGGCCAGGGAGAACTGGGGCACAGGCGCGTTGGTCAGGGAGGGAGTCACAGGTGGCATTTTGACTTCAATCAAACAGTAACATGCGATCTGTGCCATGTACTACCAGCACCACCACATCCTGTCAGCTAGAAAAACTGCTGCTAGATCTAGAAACAAAATACACCAGGGACTGATTTTGCCTCTGCTCCCAGCAGATTATTATCCTTTGCCTAGATGGAGGCAGATGGGGTATAATTTTTTCCATCCCCAAGCTCCTCTGCTGTAGCTCTTTTGGGAGCTCTGCTACCACCTTGGCCACAGTGTGTGTGAGGGTATTTGTGCTTTGGGGAACTTGATGTTACTCAATGGCTGACGTAAATCCTGCGTTGTACGAGGCAGCAGAGCACAATTCCCTCACTCCCTGTTTTACCCTATAAGGGCATTCGATGATGGTGCCGTAAACCTGCGCCTTTGCACAGATTTTCTGCAGCTGCTGCAGCACAGCAAAGCCAAGCCCAAGTTTGGATTCTCGTGTGTTGTGATAAACAGCTGGGGTTCAGAAAATCCTTCAAAAAAATCTAATGTTTTGGCAACTTAACAAGGTTTCTGAAAAAAAATAGCAATTTAGCATCTGGAACAAAAATACTCTGAGGAAGTCCAAGACCAACACAGCACAGAATATTTTCCCCCCATAACTGTTACTGTACAGCACTTTCTTGTCCCCAGCTCAGTGAAACTGGAATGTTTGCATCAAGATGCTGAAACATTTTATTGGAAGTAATGCAGGAAGGTGGAAAGATAAAGAGCTATTCACATGCTTGAACATTTCTTCAATTTTCTGAGTTTTGCTTATTTTTATTCCTAAGCCATGAATTTCCTCAGTCTTTTAATGCATCTTAATCTTCATCAATATTTAACTCTGCAGCAGAAATACTGCATACTTTGTTTTCCCATTTAACTTGAGAGTAGAGGGGTGAAAAAACATCTATGGAAAGAAGGAAAACAGCCAGTTCTAACGGAAACGACTTTTCCTTTTTCCACAAGATGTCCTGGAACAGAGTCAGGGAGAAGGATGAAAGAGAAAGGTGGGCAGAAAGAACACCGTGCTACTTCTGAGAATTAGCTACGGTGATCATTTAGCACACTCTTCCTACCTCTGAGTCCCAGGTTAAAGAACTGCCTAAGATCAAGACCAAAAACATTTCTCAAAGACAGACTTAATTCTCAGCAGACATTAGCATATATGAGCAGTTCCCTGAAGTAAAAAAACCCTGCAGTATCATTCACAACGAAAAGAGCCATACATATACATAATTACATACACTATGTGTACATATGCACATATATATGTACAAGATCCTGTCAGCTGGGCATGGGAATGCTAAGTGAACTTTCACAAGCTAAGAGATGTCACATAATTTTCAGTATTACCTGGAACAGCAATTTCCCATTGCATACAACAGACAGTCTGTAAGAAACTGCCCAGGACAAAGCAGAATTGATGTAATGCCATGCTAGCAGAGATGCTCCACACATTATTGGCATTGTACTATGCCAGAGCCTCCAACAGAAAATTACTATTTTTATGTTTCCTTTACCTCTTACTGAAATCTCTATGTTCAGATCATGCTCTGATAAGTTTCAGATATCTAATTTTCCACCTGCCTACTCTTCCGTGGAGCGGCACCTGGAGCAGCCCTTGTGCCTGGGACACTGGTAGTCTCCATGCCTCTGGTTAAAAATAAAATTAAGAAAAATCTCAGAAAAAAAGGTATAATAAGTTAAGCTTTCCAACACAGTGTTGGTTATGAAATGCTATATGATTTTTCCTTGAAAAAAACAGTGCTGCTGTCTTTGGACAAGCTCATGCTCTGCCCTCTAATCCAAATTACTGGGGGCTCATGCTACATCAAATCAGACCCCAAAAACTGACTGGTACAGCAATAAAAGCAACATGGAACTCCCTGCACACTGTCACCTACCCAGAGCCCAAAAAATCCTAAGGCCCCTGAAGAACCTGTGAACACGCCCAGCTCAGCCAGAGAAACTGGCTGTGGAAGGCTCGCATTACAGAACCAAGATGTAACTGTGTCTCTCCATTCCCAATTGCAGCTGAACTCTAGTGTCACATCAACAAACATTTGGCACATAAAACAACAGCTTTCAAATGCCCTTACAGAAATTAATGATTCCTTCCCAGCTCTGCAGCTTAGGAGTTTCATTATTTTGGGAGGATAGATAGAAAATGGTGCATCCCTGCCCTGCTGACTTGGTCAAGGGAAGCTACAGGTGCCCAGCTCTGCTTAAGGAGAGCTGACAGGGGGAAGCCTGGCCACCAACTGGTGGCTTCTGCAGGTACAGAACCAAAGCACCTTCAAATGCTAAGGAACCCAGTGAGAGCCACAAAACTCATTTTAGAAAAGAACCTGTGCCCACTGTTTTGTTGCTCTGAATATGGAGGGCTACTCAATTAGACAAAAAAATCTCAACAGACAGGAAGAATTGGGATCAGAAGAAGGAAGTCTTGGTTTTCAGTAGGCTCCTTGCAGAATAGCAGCTCTGACCAGCAATGGTAGGCTTTCTGATGGTTTGTTTGTTAATATAAGACTTTCCCTCTTGATCAGAGCAAACAACATCAACAGGCACTTCAGAAAGAGTACAAATAAGCTTTTTAATCACAGCCTTGAGTTTTTTCCAGGCTCATGAGATTTGTACCAAAATGCTCTTCTCCAAGTCAGTTGTTCCTCTTTTCAAATACAAGCAAGATCCCATCCAATCCTCTTTTCCGAGCAAAAGAAATCCCTAACCCACCCCGCTCTGCTACCAAACACAACACATAACTGTTCATTGCTGCCTTGGGGCAGCAGATGGATCTACAACTTAGTGTATGTGGATGCTCCAGTGGCACCACTGCACCATCCAGGGGAATTGTATGAAGCATTTCCCCAGTGCAGAGCCAACTGCCACCAAGGATACTGTCACAAAAGGTTTTCAGTGTCTTTGGAAGCGTTTGTTGCTGAACAGCTACTTAGCCAAGCAGTTGGTGTACAACCAGTACTCCTGTCGTAAACTCAGAGCATCATTTTATGGATTTCCATTCTCCATCTTCTGGATTGCAAACCATACAGGCTTTCCAAAAGACTTCAAGAGTCCATTCTCTTTCTTTTGTCTACAAAAGCAGTAGACAGTGAGAGGTCTACCCTTTATGCACAGGCAGGGTAAGTGCAACCCATAGATGCACACCTAACCCTCTCTCCAGGACCCCAGACACACCCAGTGACACTTCACTATCCCTCCCATTCTGTCCCAGCATCAAACCTGCATCTTGCTTGCTGCGTTTTATTCCCACTTCTTACCCTGTCGTAGCCACAGCTAATCCCTCCCTTCTGGCAGCTGGCTGCCCAGAGGACAATTCTGTGTTTCACTGTTACACTATACAGAATGTAATGAATCTTTAATTAAATGGGCTTGATGAGGAAAGTTATTCAAATTAGGCTTGATCAGCAAGACAAAACCCCAGCTGTCTTTCTTAAAGGATATAATGAAGCACAGTTTCAGCTACCTGGAATCCAATTTTAGCACTGCAGAACAACAGTTCATAAACTCAGCATTTGTTAGGTAAGCAGGGAATGGCTGGAAGTGTTTAAGATCTTGGACACTTTTCTATCAGGCATGCTTTAAGCCATGCAGCTTTTATGGCAATTCCTTCATAAACCAGGAGGTTCTAACAATCTAACAGGCTTAATGCAACCACAGGCAAGAGTGCAACTGGTTTCACAGGGGTTGTCATTTGAACATTCAGTAAATTACAGAAAAATGGTGCAAGGATCCTGGAAAAGGCACCTCTGGGAAGCTTATTGTAGCTCCACGGAAATGGAGTAAATAAAGCACGCATCATCAGCATATCCTCAATGTGCTTCTCATCCCTTCAGGATGAAAGCAACACTGGGAGCTTCTCTTGTTTAATCTGCACGAAAGGATTCATGTGCTCGGTGCTGAATGACTCTTCACATTGACTTGTGGAAATAAGCTACCCTGGATTTCAGAAGAAAAAAAGCACTAACAGAAAGTTAATGAGGTACAAACCAGGTTATGAATGGACCAAAGAAAAAATTCTCCTAAAGCTATTTCCTGCCCTGCTGTGATTGAATACATGCCTTTTAAGGGCTCACCTTACCCACCCTCCCGCCTTTCTTCAAGCAAAGCTTTATTGTATCCCGAGACTTTCTTCACTTTTCTAATCAGTTTCCATTGTGTCCTTTTTCTTTAAAGTCTCCCACTGTTACAGCTCCGCCAGGAGCAATGATGCTAAAATCAGCAGCACAGACTGGCTACGGTCCTTTAAATAGTCTTGAAATGGAGCCAAGATGGAATAAGTCTGCTGGTCAGGGGGATTAAACTCTGGGGCTCTTACTGCAGTGCCGGCATCCCTGCTCCTGCCAAGGCAGCTCTGCACACAACAACATGGAAAATTTTAGAGCAGAGTCTAGCCTAAGGTAAGAAAAAATTCCTGACCTGCAAGTTTTAAGAAGGAAGTTATGAACCAGGTGGTTGGATTTGCCCCCTTCAAGCCAGAGGGAGACCCAAAGGCAGAGCACAGAGGCAGAGCAGTTCTGGCAGAGAAGCACTCAACCCATACAGGGAGTTTTTCCTACTTCCTCCTCCACTGGAAGAAGGAGGGTGATGCAAGTTTGCTTCATATATTCACTTCTTGCTTTTATGTTGAAAACAAAACCACCACCATGCTTCACACATATAGTCTGCTATCACTTCCAGTGAACCATTTTACCTACCTTCAAATAATTCTCTCTCAACCACATTCCCACCTAACCAACTTCACACTCACAACCAGCAAGGCTCAGAGCTGGCTGGCAATCTGATGAGACAGGCTCTCACAAGAATTTCCTGCTTCTGGTTCGGCCAGACGTACTGCAACAACAGACACTCTCGCAGTATTTTGGCACCTCTACTCCTTGTTCAGGCCAAGACCCAGGAATGCAAGTGAAAAAAACCACTTTTTAATTTTTAGAATTTTAAAATAGCTCTTCCCTTTGCTGCCGTGGGTGTCTGGTTGGCTTCCATGCTCAAAGATTGCTTCCACTGAGATTAAAAGGATTTGGAAACTACAGTGCTGAAAGTATGACCAAAAAATCTGCTTCCCAGAAAACAGCTTGGGACACCACCACAGTAGGGCGGTGGAGCAGAAGTATATTCCAGGGAAGCAAATACTACGGAAAGAACAAACAACTGACCCTCCAAGTACACGAATTAAGTTTTCCACGAGTCCTGGGATACTTCCAGTAAGCATTTCAATAAAGATGACCTAGCTGGGGAAAACTGCATAGGAGCCTCAGGCAAGACTTAGTGTCATGCCTGTTCCTCAAAGTGCGACTCATGATGAACTGAGGAAGCCAGAGTTTCCATATTTTCTGGTCTCTTCTATTGAATTACCATGCAAGCCTGCACAACAGCTGCACAGGGCCATTCCTCAGTGTGACTAATGTCTCACACTAAATACTTCAGACACTTGTAGGCTGCTACAGCTCACACCTGTACTTCAGAGAGCATTTTTCAAGGCATCACTGCTGGACCAATATTATTCCCACTGACAGACCAGCTTGGGAAAAAGCTTTGCTGAAAATTCAGAATTTGGGTCACACACAGATGCACTCAAACAAAACCCTTTTTCTCATCCCAGGTCTCACCTTGTAGGAGATAGAGTCTGGATGTATGCCCATGCTGCTGGCATGAAGTAAGGACCACAATGGACACTGTGGAAGGTCCTGGCTACTTTCAAAAGGGGTGACCCTCAGACATTCTAGTTTTTCACTGGAAATGCAGCCTCCTACAGACTATGCTGATATAAGCAGCAGTCAAGATACTTTCAAGCACCTTTCCTACCTCCCACATGTAATGGCATGCTCCTCTGCCTCATGCTTAGCTTTCTTACAGCTGCAAAAGCAGGCGAAGTGGGGGCAAGAGCAATTTTTGTGAAAAATGAAAATGCCACTCCTAGCATATAGGAAGCTCACATTTTTAGGATGAGTTTAGAAACAGAAACCAAGCTTCCCAATATGAGAGCCTATAGCTGGTTTGGGCTCCCAAATCCTCCATAGGGCTCAGGAGGAAAGAGCCTGACTTTCAGAGGTGCTGAGCCTGTACTTGCCATTTAGGGCTCTGGCTATGGGTCAGAGGACACGTACCAGTGTGAGACATTATTCAGGCATGTTAAAACACTTTAAAAACATTGATGATCTCATCGACAGGAGTTATCACTTTTGCCTGTGTCTGTTACTGCCTTGCACCAGACAGGGTATGCAAGACAAAGAAAGCTGATGTGTACAGCAGTCATCTCCTTATCCTCAGCTCCTCTGGAGTACCTTCCCAAATAGCTAAATGAGCACATCCATTTTCTCCTAGCTATGAAGGGGCAAACTTACAGAAAATCTCATTACTAGAGCAGTTAACACATACAGGAGACATGTGAGATGCTTTATGTATCAACAATGAAGTGACAGCTTTCCCAGCCCCGGATAGCATGCAAAAAAGCAAGGGGCAAAGAGTATGTGTTCTTTAAAGATCCACACTCCACATGGATTTAGCTTGTTCTTAAAACTCATTGCAGGATATATTTAATATTGCTACATGCTCTATTTAATATTACTAAGGATGCGAGTTCTATTGTGCTATTAACCACACACTTTCACAGGCACCACACTGCAGTCCAAAATTGCCTAGTCAATACTTAAGACTAAGAAACACTTTAAAGCCACAGCCATATCTCAAATGTTACATTACCTCAGAGTTTCCACTAGTGAAAAATATGACCATGAGACCAGCTCAGAGAGATGGTAAGTAAGCAGACACAAGGGAGGAAGGAGTTTAAGTGCTTTAAACTAATAAGACTGATTACGAGCTCTACACTAAGCACTGGCACCTTACAGGATTGAGCCCCATCTACTTATACACTTGCGTCATAGGCTCAAGCCTTACAGTTAAAAGACAAAGTCCCTTCTCTTGAAACCTAACATAACATATAGAATACACTCCAATTGCCTATTTTTATTCTTTCACTCATTCCTGGTCTGAAAGCATTTGCTAAATCTACGTCCAACTCCCCCACACTCCTTTCTACTCCAGATCAGGCAATCAATACTTGCAGTTCTCTGATGGACACCTCTCTAGGATGCTTCCCATACCCTATGCCTCCTGCTAGTACCACAGCTGCAGACCTTTCCAAGTGTTATCAGATTAAACATGACTGTCCATGTGTATTTTATAGGACTAATAAAATTTAAATGGGTTTTCAGTACTTTTCATACAACTCCTGAGAAGTCGAGTTTGTTACCAGCATAACACTTCGTAGCAGATGTAGGTGTGTGATGAATCTCCTTTCAAGAATGCAAAACAAGGCACTATTTTTAGACATGGATTCAGGGTTTATATAAATCTGAATAAGACCTTACACACTGTATTATTAGCAGCCCTTGGTTTACATTCCATCCAGAGAAATGCAAACTCAACTCTTAAGAAATGTTGGGACTACTGCTGCATGTTAGAGGGTGGGCAGACCTTTAGAAGCTCCTAATGAATTAGAAGCCTAATGGTTTCTGGTTTGTGTGCAGCAATCTTGTAGAGAAGGTAAGGAAACTAAGCAAAGTGGAAACTAGGTTAAATTCAGAGAAGCCTGGTGCAGAATTATAAGCAGTGCCTTTAGTCCTTAAGATGAAGCGTGGACAGAGAACATTTTTACTGCACAAAAGCTTTTGGCAGTTTCTGGTGGCTGCTGACATCTGTGCCAAAGTTCCCCTAAGGATGGAGAAATGAGAAGGATAAAGTCATGCTCAGGAAATATCAAAGTCAGGACATGAAACAGGAAGCCCCAGGAGGGACAGCACATACTTGTAGCTAGCAGAGGGGACAGTCATGGGAGTATTTTCCCACCAGTACCACAAACCCTGCTGCCTTAGTTCAGAGCCTGGATAGTAGTCGCCTTTCTTTGTTTCACCTTCCCCTGCATTTACTTTTGCTGCTCCCCCATCAACCTGAATGGCCAGGACACAGAGCCACAGCAATGGGGGCTGCAGGGGAGCCACAGCTCCAGCTACTGGGTCAGGCAAAACCATTGGGAGGGTTACTGCAGCCAAGTGACAGGCACCAAAGCAGAGATGCAACACAAGAGCCCATCTTCCCTGTCCTGTAACACCTACAGGACCAGGGTTCTCACAACCCCAGTTTAGTCAGGGCATCACTGATGCCATCAGTCCACACCAGGCTTCCACACAACGGGCTGATGTCTGTGAAGACTCTACAAACACAGAAGAATGCTCACCATCCAACCCTGGCCTCGTCAGCTCTAGTCCTGCTCCTGCAAAATCTCTCCGGTCAGCCCTGCACAATGCACAGCTGGTTTGATGCTCTCCTGTCAGAAATGGCTTTCAGGCTGCTCATGGCATTATCTCAGATACAAGATGGATGCCACTCCTGGCAGCCTGCCATTCATCAAACCCACCTAGAAATGGCTCAGCTGCTGCTGTTTGCCATAAAAAGACCAGTAGTTCTAGTCTGCAAATTTTTAGTGATTTGGTTATTTGTGAAGCTAGAGCACAAGGTCAGAAAAGAGTGGCATCTTTTCCAAATGGCTCCTTGCACTCAGAAAATGAGTACCTTTTTCCTATTACCAATGCCAGTGTTTTCAGGCTCATTTAATCTGTATCACACTATTCAGGACAAACCTGTCGATCATTTCCACAGCATAAATTGGCAGATTATCATGAGCCATCGGCTGTCCCACAACAAAATAGACCCTGAAGTCCACAGGAGACTCTTCTCCCCTGGCATCTTTCTGCAAAGGCTCTTCTAGGACACTCTCTTCCACAACATTAAGCCTTTAAGCCTGATTGTCAATATATTAAACATCTATTTGCCAAGCATTCAGTGCTAGGCCTTTCTAAGAATCATTTTGCAAAGCTTGGACGGCAGTATGTTTTCACAGCTGATGTGGAAAAGCTAGAAACAACATTTCCCAATGAGAAATCTCTGCTTTACAAAGTGTACTCTGTTTCTTAGGGTTAATCTGACTTGCTAAGGGCTGGAGGGGCTGCAGAATTCTTTTATACTGTTGACATAAAATATCTCTGACTATCTTCATGGTGGAATTGTTCCATTTTCTACTATCTGTTCTAGGATGGATATCCTGAGGCAGGGAAGAAAAAATAAATCAACATCTGACCTCTGAGCACCCATTGCTGATGCTAGTGATGGCCCATCTTATGCCATTGGACACCCTGATTAAGCCTGAACAGAAGATTTCTTTTGCCAGGTGGGAAGAAAACACTGGCAAGATCTGTGCAAGGTTAAGACAGGGCGTCTGCCTCCTAAACAGCAAGTCTTTGGAACAACTCGTGACCTTCAGGATCACAGCAAGTGACTCATTATGAGTCTGCTAAACAGCTATCAGTATTACAGCTTATTCATAATACATGAACAGCTTAAGTGGGTCACAGAGACCTGTATATCCCAGCAGCCTGACACCAACAGTGGCCGGCACTGGCAGCTTAAGGAAAGAATAACAAAGAGGACAAGTATAGAGTGCTGCTGTCTCCAGTATATTTTCCCCATCTTATTGTAAGAGGCAGTGCACATATTTCCAAAGCCAGCTATTGCACGTGGGTCAAAAAGTTAAAACAGCTACTGATGGATCTTCCTGTTCATATTGACATCCAGCTGCACTTTTCCCCCACCCACCCCAACCCTGCAACATCCTGGCAATGACTCTGACAGTCCACCTGTGCACTGCATAAAAGTACTTCCTTCTGCTGGAATTTGTTGCCCAGGTATTTCTCTGGATGTCATTAAGTTTCATACTATCATTCCCAGTTCATTTGCTCTGTGCCATTTGAGATATTGTAGAACTCTCCTACTTCTCCCCTCCCCTGCCCAAAATAAATTTGAGCTGAAGGCATTTATCTAATTAGTGTCACTTCATCCAGGAACAGTCCTACACTGCAGCAAGGTCTTCTCACCCATCCACACCTTTTCTGCTTATTCTGCATTACCAAAATGGGTAACCAGGATCTCACACAGCATTTCAGGTCCAGATGAATAATCAGTTTGAGCCAAGTCAAAAAAATGGCCTTTCAGCAATACTGGAGGTATATAGTCCTCATCTAGAAGGGACTGTCCTAAGCCAAGCCAGAGCTCTGTGGTCAAAGCAAGCTGGTTGATTTATTGTGTGACAGTAAGATCACATTCCAGAACAAGATGAAGTTTAACAGAAACATTTGCTTTAAGGGTCATAAAAATAGCAGATTTCTGTAGGGCAGTACAGAAGCTCCATTTCGTATGGATTAGATTTTCACAATTGGACTTACCAGCATCAGTGCAGACGTGGCATCCAGTATGGTGCATGAAGTGCTGACAAGGGCTCTCCATGCAGGCAGGGAGGTCACTCCCCACCCCTTTCTTTGACAGCATATCTCTCCTACACTGACTTCTGTCTTGACTACTTTCCCTGCATTGGTGGTGGTGGGGCTACCTTTCAGCCTCCTTCCTTGCAACCAATTCAGATCAAAGGGATCAAGAATTATTGGACAAATATCAATAAGGCCAACAGCAGAGTAGTGTCTGCCTGATTTCTTTTAGAAACCTACACTAAAACCAGCTGTTCTCTGCACACATTTCAAACTGCTGCAGCCAGGAGGAATGTGGAAAAGAGAATGACAACCCTGTGCTTCCTTCTTGTCTAACACCCTCTACTCCAAGAAAGTACCATAGTTAGAAGTTTCTGAATACACACGGCTACAGAAGTCACCCCAAACCACCTTGCAAAAAAAAAAAACCTGGCAAACTTCATAGAAGACCTCAATCAGACCTTTCTATTGGAAAATATATGTACCCCATTCATATAATCCTCCATATCTAGTGATTCTATCAGTTTGTATTTGCCTCTAAAGAGTACTGCTCACTCCAGCTCTTGCTAGCACAGGCACAAGTATTTCCATCAGAGGCTTTCAGCAGGTTCAAAGACATGAACTAGTGTATTAAACTTCAGTGAATACCTAGTGACTAGCCTAGCACTAGCCATGTCACCTCTCCTCTGTAAAATGTCGGAAGAACATGAGATTCATCACTTTTACTATTTTAAGCACAGTGATGACAGGCACATTCAGTACTTGGGTAGGTGAAATGCTCCAAAGTGCTTGTACTGTTTGCAAAGGTAACTCCTATAGAACTGCTAAATGTCTCTACTTCTACACAGAGGGATGGTCTGTAGTTTAGTACTAAACATTTAAATTATTTTTAAAAACACAGGTTGCTATTTCTGGATAAAACTAGGCCAAAAACTAGTTTCATCTCTAAAGCACTTGTCTTTCTAGCCTGGGTTTGCATGGAGGTGACCATCTCCATGGCTGTTGGCCTACAGCTCAAAGGACATCAACCACACTGAAATGCAGAGACATATGCACAAGCAGGATTCTTATCCTGCAAGATCACCCTTTCAGAGATATAGGATTCAGTTTCCTGACAGCTTTTACTTTAAGCCTCAGAAAAAGCAAAGAGAAATGCAAAATCAATCACAACACTGTCAGGAGTGTCCAATTATGTAGCAGTTTTGTTTTGCTTTGCTTCAGTGGCCAGCTGGGATTGAGCTGAGACAAATGATTTCATCTTGCCAGAGAACTTCAGTTGGCATCTGTAGAGATGCATGGATAGCCAGATCCTTTACTATTAACATACACAGTGAACCCTCCAGAAACAAATGATCACAATTATTTTTTAAAGATGATGCCAAATACTGAATATCTACTGACATGAAAATGAGTTCTGTGCGTCTTGAAAGAGCTGATTTTTATATACTTGTTTGGTTTTAATACTGACTCAAAGTGACAGAAAAATGGCACATTATACTGTGTTGGAGGTGATCACAGGCCTTGGATGAATGCAAGACCTGACTTGGGTACATCTCAGCCATAAAACATTTCACATACTTTTTTCTGAAAGAAGAATTCCTAATACTGCTACAAAAGATGCAGCAATAAAAGATATTGTCAGCTGATGCTGTGAGTAGACCATTTATCTTCACCCTGGAACTGTGACGGACCAGAACTGACACCAAGAGTGAAGCTCTCTTATACCATAAACTTGATTAGAGATACGCTTCTATAATAAATACCAAAAAAAGCAGAATGGTTTGTTTTTCAAAGTGATGAATGATCAGTAATTACTGACAGTAGTTTCCTTCTTGGTAGGAATATACTCTCCGCAGTCACAACTTCAGGTTGGCAAGCCTGCCATAAACAATGACTTCTATACAGATGTCTTGATGTACTGGGGTAACTTATGGGTAATGAAGACTGTTTTGTATAAGTAACTTTTGTTTCAGGTCAGACATTTAACAATCAGGTCTACATTTTTGATCCAGCACTTTTTATCAGGAGACTTTTGACAAAGACAAGAAATCCTCTGAAAACTAAACAACACAAGCATAGACACTGCTTTCCCAGACTGAGCTGCTAAGCTCACAAAATATTCAGCATGAATGGATTATTACAAGTTAAAACTTGCTATACAGTCACTTCCCACAGCATCCTCAGCAGAGACATGCTGAGCCTGCTGCAGAAGCAGAGTACCTGTTCCAGAATCATTTTGGAATAACCAGTAATAGTGGCAGAAATTAAAGTCTGCATGTGGTTTTTTTAATAAAAAATGCCAGTGCTAAGATCAGGCATGCTAGCTGAAGAGTTGTATGCCCGGGTCACCTCACCAAGAGGGACAATTGGAGACGAGTTTAAGTGCCCAACTGGCCTTGGTGATCCAATGTGGTTTGGGGAGAAATCATAACAAATCAGAAGTTCTTGCCTCGGCCACATTTATGTTTCCACATCAGAAGTAGGTACATTTTACTTACTGACTGGGGCTCAGGTGAAGACATGGAACTGGAGGTGAGTTTCCAAGGAGAAGCATGTGGAAGGTAGAGGAGGGGAAAACAAAGATATTGGCTTCTGTGCATGTGTGTGCCCTGGCACTGTGCTGGGAGCTGCTACAGACTGTGCCATTGGCACAGCATGGAAAACCTCACTGGGGACTTTGCTCTCCACACCAGAGCATTTTGGAACCCAACAGGCAGAAGCAGAGCACCCAGGAGTTCTTCTGCATCACATGCTCCGCTCCACCACTCTCTGGAGATGCTGTCAGATCTCATGATGAGCAAGACAGCACTGCAACCTACAGATCAACCCTGCCTTTGCAGAGCATGTAGGGAGTTGCAGGATTGTATGGAGCACAGGATTTAAAAAACCGATCAGGCAGACTACACTGGGGATGTTATGAACCCACCTTTGAATCTCAAAACGAAAATTCCAGAAGTGACTGTGGTAAATTAGTTTTAGCAATGCCCTTAAGTAAGGTAGTTACCAAAAAACCTCCACAACAAACAAAAAACCACAAAACAACTATTTAGGGTCAATTTGAAAGTCCAGGCAGAAATTTCTTGTGGAAGAAAGAGGGTAGCTCCAAGCCATATGCGTAACTCAGAGCAGCAGCAAAGGATCTTTTTGCTTGGAGAAAATGCTTATGGTTATTTGGAACTTAGCATTTGCACTGAACCATAAGCTCACCAAGGGCTATTTATCACAGCCAAAGGAACAGTGATTAACAAAGTACAGAAGCTGACATCAAGCTTGCACAATAATAATCAAGTGTTCACAAGAGATTAAAAACCAGGCATTTAATTTGGATTCTGCCTTATTTTAATCTTCTGGTCAGCAACTGGGGTATTCCTGAGACTCTTGACATCACAATTCAATAACAAGGTCTAAATATGGCTTCTATGAGAAAAGCATGAAATCCAAGCTGCTCCTAGACTGTCCTTAAAGATTGTTTTACAGTTCTATAGATAGAAACCCATTATGATGAATACAGTCCACTTATATTGATCTGACTAGAAGCTACTTCCTAACATTTTCATTAAATCTGGGACCACAGAAGCAAAATTGAAAATGAAAAAATACAATTCTTGGCACAGCCAGCTCACCCAAAGTGTCAGCCTTATTGATGTAGGGGTAGAGCTACATCAGCAATGAACTTTAAGATGAAAGAACCACCTGCCCAAACCGAAAGGCATAACTTAAACTGTGAAGCAGATGACTTTTGAAATAGTCTGCTTTAGGAGGCTAAAATACCATGTACACTGATAATTACTGATAGGCTCCTGATAAAGGTCTACCTGTGGCTGCCTGAAGGATTGGGTTTTTTAAAATTTCTCAGTACTGTTTAAGAAACTTTCCTCCTCTACTGCATGTTTTTCCATTAATTTATATACTAATACAAAAAACACTAAAACTTAAAGCTAGTGATATAATAAAACAAAACACTGAAGCAGATTCTGGTAAGAGTTACTTTGTTGCCTTCTGTAACCCATGATGGGCATCACTCATCATCCTGGAGAAAGTCTCCAAGTGACACTAACTTTGTAGATAGTTACATTTGGGTTTGCCAATTACAGGTTCAAAGAACAACCAAATCCCACATCAGGTATACATCTTACCCAAAGTCTGGCTGGTATTTCTCAACTTGTTTTCAGTATGTCACCATTTTATTCTCTGTCAATCTCTTGCACGCTTTCACTCAAATTGTGAGGTTAGACTGAGAACAAGATGAAAAAGGCTAAAGGAGAATGTATGTGGCTCAGTATAGAATGAGAAAGGTATTAAAAAACCCAGTCTAACAAGAGAGTGGAAAGGCACCTAGTGCCAGCTCTGATTTTTGCCAGTCTTCATGTAAATTGTTTGCCCATATTTACTTACCTGCCGTTTTAAGTACTAAGCAATTACACTGTGGAAACCTCTGTGCTTTCTACTGTAAGTTTTCTAGGCAGAACACCAAAGTTGGTCTGGGTTAGCATGGATAAACACAATAAGGACGTGCAAAGGGGTCAGTGAAAACGTAAAAGACAATTACAAAAAAAACTTGTGAGACAGTTTAAAGAACCGTGAATTATTTTAAATGGTATTAAAACATTTAATCTCTTTCTCCTCTAGTGACCAGCATGTGCTAATCCTCTATGGAAAGGAGACAGATCCCTGCCAGTGCCAGCTCAACCAGGAAGCAATGGTACCCACTCAGCAGGAAGCCACAGCCTCACTAAGCTCTGCACCCACATGACCAACACAGCTGCCCAGACAGAGCTCGGTGAGAGCACAGTCACCCTAGCTGGGCTGCAGGGAATTCCCTGTTCTTCCTCAGTGCTGGCCAGCAGCACTGAGCATCCCTGTGGGAGGGGTGCCCGGGTACAGGAACTCCTCTGCTTGGTTCATCCAGCTTGGAGGTGTCGCTGAGGTTCAGTCAGCTTGTGCCCAGCACCAAAACTGCTTCCATAAAGAAAAAAAAAGTCAGGTCACTGACAGAGGAGACACCCTTCTGAAGTGAACAGAAGGCCACCTATGCAGACCAGAACCCCTTAGAGAAGACTGCTTCCCTGCTGGGGCCCAGATAAAAGACAGAAGAGAAAGCTTCCTCCCCTGATACAGCCCTCAGATTTTTATCCATTACTGATTTTTCAGGTGTGCAGCAATGAAGTCCCAACAAGAAGTCTGAGGGCAACCAACAGACTTCAGAGCCTTGGGACTACTGGTTAAGGGAGGAGCACAAGTAGTATCTCCTGCTGTCTTTGTAATTGCAGGGAGTGATGAGTGAAGAAACGGGAGAGGCAGCAGATCAAAACCTGGCTCTGAGCCTGGGACCACCAGCAGATTTTTTAGGTTTTGATAACAGGTAGGTTTACACAACAGCAGACCTGCTGCAGACACTTTCTCTCCTTGCACAAGAGCTTGCAGGGCTCACTGAAATAGCTTTAAACTAGATTTGAAGAGAAAAAGAGATAAAAACCAGGCTCCGTAGAGATAAGCCTGGGGACAGCACACCAATGTTTGAGGGATGGTGCGCTAGTGAGGTCCTTCCGTTTCTGTCTCAGTGGAAGTAGGGGATGGAGATCTATGTGGCAGCAAAGACACAAGGTTTATTGATGTGTTAGGCCCCTTTGGAAGTGGTGATTGTGAACAGAGGACTGGTGAGTGATCTGGTGGCTGAAGGCCACCTTGGGCACATCAATCATGAAATAAGTTTGATTATTGGAGAAATTGGCCTGTTTAAGGGACTGGTTGATAGAGTCCCTCGGGAAGCAGTACTGAACTGCTTGAGGGTAGGAAGGCTCTCCAGAGGGATCTGGACAGGCTTTATCAATGAGCCAAGGCCACTTCTATAAGGTTCAACAATGCCAGGTGCTGGGTCCTGCATTTGGGTCACAACAACCCCAGGCAGCATAACAGGCTTGGGGAAGAGCAGCTGAAAAGCTGCCAGGCAGAGAAGGACCTGGGTGTGCTGGTGGACAGCATCTGACCATGAGCCAGAGTGTGCCCAGATGGCCAAGAAGACCAACGGCATGCTGGCCTGTACCAACAATAGTGTGGCCAGTGGGACCAGGACAGTGATTTCACCCTCTGCTTGGAACTGGTGAGGCCATACCTCGAGTGCTGTGTCCAGTCCTGGGCCCCTCATGACAAGAAAGACATTGAGGTGCTGGATGAAGTCCAGAGGACACTGGAGCCGAGGAAGGGTCTGGAGCATGTGTCCTGTGAGGAGCAGCTGAAAGGCCTGGAGGAGCTCAGCCTGGAGAAAAGGAGGCTCAGAGGGGACCTCATCACTCTCTACAAATATCTTAAATGGGGTTGTAGGGAGGTAGGCATTGGTCTCCTCTTACAGGTCACAAGCAATAGGACAAGGGGAAAGGCCCTCAGCTTGCACCAGGGGAAGTTTAGACTGGATATCAGGGAAAATTTCTTCACTGAAAGGGTTGTCAAGCTTTGGGCTGCACGTGGAAGTAGTTGAACAACCATCCCAGGAGATATTTGAAGGATACACAGATGGGGCACTTAGGGACATGGTTTAGTGGTGGACTCAGCAGTGCTGGCTTAACAGTTGGACTCTACAATCTTAAAGGTCTTTTCAAACCTGAAGGATTCTATGATTCTAAGCACAGGCTCACTTGTACTGGTATATGCTATAAAATAAAACCCCTATAACCTAATTAAGTTCAGGAGCCAGCAGGGCCTTAAATCTCTTTCTGCTGAGCCTAGCTTTTCTAGTACTTTTAAATAGACATCATTAACCTGCAGAACCATCTATATCTACAGAGAGAGTGGAGAAAGCATCTTGCAGAAGCTAGGCAGTATTACCTCACTGTATACAATACATAAATAACTTAGTAAACTCTTTTCTTTAGAAACCTCCACCAACTGGGCTGAGAATTATCCCTGCAAGAAAAGCTGCAGCTGGGACAGCAGGCCAGTGTAGGATGCAAGCTGTGGTTCATATACAGCTACACAGCCCTGCAGAAGCTGTAGAGGAAAGGGTGGCAGCTGAGGCTGCTCAGCACTGAGGAGCAGGTTACCTGGTCCAGCACAGCTGGAAGCTCTGTAGAAGCACTACCGTGGACAAAATCCTGCCACACAGCAAGCACATGTGGGAAGAGGTACCCAGAGATGTTGAAAAAGCAATTAGGTGGTTTCTCCAGCTCCTGTTCAGAGGACAAGATTTCACAAACATACTTGTTTGCTGCTCATCCTGACCCTCACTGCTGAAGGACCAGCTAAACTACACCACATGAAAGCAGTCACAAGTGTTTCCAGTGTGTCTTAGGGGAGTAGGGAGCAACAATAGTCTTGGGTAGAAGTTTTCTCTTAACCAAGAAAGGAAACACTGAGCTCTTCTGCAGCAGCTTCTGTAGTTTCCCAGCACCAGCTAATTCTCCATTCCCCATGCGGCAGCTGAGAAGAGGCCAGGTCACTGTGGGTGCATTTTGCTGAGCTTTTGTGTTTCCATCTGTCTGCATAAGCACTGAAATGGTGGAAATGCTGTTTTGTGCTATCCCAAGCACATTAAGATAACTTAGGCAGCAAGAGCAATGTGCTGATGAGGGCTCTTCACAGCAACTAACCCTGTTGTATTCAGAAGGTGACGCTGAGAGTTTATACTAGGGGGAAAAACAATTGAGGACATACTGCTGGAACAAAAGGTGCTGGAACTGGCAATCTGATCAGTGATCACAACATTTCCACTGGACTTACTCAACTTAAGCATTAAGTGCACTGATGACTGCACACAGCTAAATAAAACACCAGCTTAGACATATTAGCAATCCACCTTTGGCTTAATTCAAAAGCCTTTACCTTTCTGCCAAATTCAAAACTTCACAGAAACTATGAATTTTAAAATAAGTTCAGAAGCTGATAACACAGAAACACAATGCCTTAAAATAAGTCAGACTTGCAAACAAATCATTAAATGCATGACTAACTTTCCTACTTTACTAAAAAAATACTGGGCTCTTTCCCAGTGCTGCCTGAACATGACCAAGTTTAATTCAATTCTTTTTTTCTCCTTACAATAACTTGGAACAAGAACAGACATAACCCTAGATTTCATTTTGTTTTGTTCCAGACAGACAATCAGTAAAGAATCCAATGTTGCTGGAGGGATAAGCAATAATATCTATAAAGTCTGAAAGCTCAATCAATGGTATTACAAAGTACTACAGAAATTTGTCTACCACATAGTGTTACCCTAACTGGTGACAAGCCTTCTTAATAAGGAGTCTAGTCAGTGAAAGGAAATGCTGTATTGTTCTTAAATACTGCATTATAGGTTTTCAGTAGCATGAAACAGAGGAGATGAAGATGGTACTGCTCAGTTCATGCACCTGGCAGATAGCTTATCAGAAGGCACAAAACACCTGAAACAGCACTGCTCCACCTATGCATGCAACCAGGCTGTTGTTTTTGGGATGCACCTCAGCAACTGCTTGTGCTCTTCAATTTTCACTGGTCTGATCAGGCTTCAGAGCCCAACCTACCACATGCCTCTCGGGCAGGTTTCCTGGACACAAACCCTCTCTCTATTAAGTATTTGCAGAAATCGTACCCTATGACCCTGTTTCCCTCATCCTTTCCTTTCTCCACTTGCTCTTGCCTGCTCTGTACAAAAATACATCTAACAGTTAAGAGACCAATAAGACAAGTACAGCTGAGTCCTGCCATATAGGGAGGCTCAGGTCAGGACTGCATGACCAGGAGTTGGGCTTTACTGGGTTAAGCCAAGCATACGCCAACTATACTGCTAAAATATTCATGGGTTTGCACTTACGTTACATAAAAAGAATAAGAGATTGCAGTTTGAGAAACTGGTGCTTATGAAGACTGCATCCACCCTCTTTCCCTGTCAGCCCGTACAAGTGACAGTGCACTACAACAGCCTTGGTTCACTTTCATAACAGGCTGTCCAAGCCAACTGAGGTAGTATCCTGCTTTTCCTGAGGCAGCACTTTGCATTTGTCCCTGTTCAACCATGAGGTCTCTCCCAATTCTTCAGTTTGGTGAGGTCCCTCTGCACTGCCAAGACCTCAATGGTATTGCCTCTCACTCTTGGCCCCAGTTTGGAGCCATTCACAGCTCAATAAAGATGCCACAATCTCCTCCAGGTCACCGATAAAGGCATTTGACACGGCAGATGGTAGGACAGACCCTGCAGCAACATCACTTGCCACCAGACTCCAGCAACTATCTCAATGGGGAATTCAGAGACTGAACATAAACCTCAGAAAAACATCCTTGGGAGGCTGCTAACAGGCACTCACTGGGATTAGCAGGAGGGTCAGGAGCAGATGTTGGGCTCCCTCAGCACAGCTTGGCCACATACCTCAGTGCCTGGACCTCCTGAGAACCTGTGGCTGGTACCTCCAGAACCAGAGCTGGAGAAAATAAGAGTAGAAAAGCTTTGGGTACAATAGAAAACGTCCTCTCAAGTAGCTACAAGAGGCAACGTTTTCTGAGGGGCTCTATGAAAGTGACATTATCATAGATGTTTGCCAAGATGTCCAAGGCACACACCAATCCCTCCACCACAGCATGCAGAGCTCTGGGTATGCATGTATCCATTCCTGCTTTCTAAAGCCTTTGCCATTTCACTGTTTTCAATAAGACATCCTGGTCACTAACTACTCAATGCAGACATACCAGCTAAACACGACTGACAGTCGCCATGCCAGGAAGGGGAGGATGCCTTGGAGGTGAGAAGGACCAGGAACAGGCAAGTGGCATCCTGCAGAAATGAGTACCTTCTCCCCCTTTCCACAAGACATTTCTGTAATGATGTTACCAGATGGAAGAATTGTTATAAATAAGAGTCAAATGTTCAGACAAGCACTACACTGCAGTGTCATGCATTGTTACAGCTTTAAAAGAGTATTTGTTCAACTATTTTTCCTTTTTTACTTCACAGAAAACTCAAGGGAGGGATTGCTCCATCACTCAAGAACACTAATAATGTTCACACTGTGCCTGCAAGCTCTTTCTCTCCTCTTGGTTCATGACTCTGCCTAGACAGGTCACTCATGCAAAGAAGTAAATCCATGCTTCTGAAGGGGAAATGGTACAAATGGCAGCAGGAGTCACATAGTTATATACCAGTGTGTCATGGGAAGGACCAGTGAAAACTCACTTGGATTCTGGCTGAGAACCTGCTGCTTCTGAGAGTAGCATGTGGTAAACACTTTACTCTGGTGCTGTCACCTTTAAGAGCATTCAGGTATGTTACAAAGAGTAAATAACACATGGTTATGAACAAGAAGTACATGTGGACAAAGATGTTGGCAGCATCTCAAATGTTACACTGTTGGGCAGAATTCAAGTAGACTTTGCAACTGATAAGAGAAAGGCACTATATAAAACACACCAAAACAAAGTGGAGCAACTCAGCCATTGCTTTTAATAGCTAAGAGGAGCTACTGCTGTACTAGAGCAAGTGGCCTGTCCCATGGAAACAACAGCACATGCCTGTGGACCTCAGGATGCAATATGGTACCAAAGATGGGAACTGAAAGAGATACGAGAAGGGTTATGTTAAAAGATGCTTACAGGAAGGCAGGCTGTCGCTGCGTATTGAGAAGGAGATAACTGAGTGGCACTTCAATGCCTGATTAACTAGTTTATGAATGGGTGGAAGACATTAAAAAAAAGTCCTAAGAAGATCTAAAGTAAGGCTCCTGTGGGTGTGCTTCCTTCACACCTCTCTCCAATGAGATGGCCTGCATCCCCCACATATGCAGAGCGCCTGCAGTGGTTGCACAGGGAAGGCGGCATCAGGTTCAAGGGCATTAAGACTGACACCAAGTACACCAAAACACAGACCAGCTCTTGTGCACAGTCCATTATACACAATTATCTCCGGTACTAGTGATGCACTGCCTCGGGCTGAGCTCGGGTTGAACATGTACTGAAAATGGTGTTTGTGGACTGAGCAGGGCTGCACCGTGAACACGAACCCGCACAACCAGCCAGTGATCCATCCCGCCGGACCGCTAGGCAAGCTGACACGGAGCGAGAGCCCGCACGCCCCAGAATGGATGAGTCATAGTTTACACTGCCCATCCACTTGTCTTCGGGAGCACAGCACCGCTCTCCAGTCACCCCAGCACAGCGGGGCTCCCCGCACAGTGGGCTCGGCTGCCTGCGGCAGGATGCTGGGCTGGAGCCGCTGCGCGGAGCCGGTGCCGCCGAGCAGGGCTGCAGCTCCGAGCGCGATC
>VZRN01005936.1:1624210-1638736 GCA_013397935.1 Dasyornis broadbenti | reverse complement strand
CCGCTTACCTGTGCGGGCGGGCCCGGCCCGCCCCGGGCCTCCGGCGGCGCTTGGGCGCCGGGGCTCTGTAGCCCAATGCCAGGAGTTCTGTGTGAACACACAACTACGCTGACAGCGTTTTAATCCCCGTGCCCAGTCACATTCTTACATCCACTCCAGCTGGGGTGCGCAGGGGGACGATTGATAGCCCTTCTGCTTGAGGGAGCGTTGGCTTGGCCACCTGCGGGCCTTTTGCCGCTACCTACTCCTTCCCTGGTGGCAAGAACTGGAGACCAGGCGGTTCTTCTGGGTGAACAAAGGAAGAATATCCCATGACAAGGGCAGTTCCAAATACAAATCCTAAGGAAACAAGCCCAGCCTAATCTCTTGTCATGGCTTTCTACAGGGCACTCACCGGCAAAGCGTGTCCATCTGCTCCCATGCCTTTACACTCTCAAGGTTTCCACCTCTGTGGGGTAGGAGGGACACCGGTGTTCTGCTCCACCTGTGCCTCAGGAACTGAAACAATGAGGATTTTCCATACTTCTCCGTAAAATAAACACTTATTTCCCCTGGTTTCATTTCCCACGGGTTTTACCCTGACTGGAGCTTATCCTGGAGGCCAGCCCTTACCAGAGTGCATCTCTGTCTCCCAGGCAGTAGGCAAATGAGGCTTTGTGCCAGACCTCAAGCCATAGGCAACATTCACAGCACCAGTCCTCAGTCGTACTGCTCCTGCTCCCAAGCCTCCCATGTTATCTCCAAGGTCTGTCCTCACCAGAGCAGACAGGAAGAGAGGAGGAATATGAATTTTCCTTCCAGCTCTGCTTTTACTGGCAAGGCTTATTGAAGTGTTCCTCTGGTCATGGAGGGGACCCCACATATCTCTGTGTTCCCCCTTCAGTGCTCACACAAAACCCAGGCAGCTGCCTTGGCCATGCTGTCACAGATATCTGCAGATGTTCAGCATTTGGGAATGTGATTAATGAATAGCACAAAGGAAATACCAAAGTGTGTTTCTAAAACGGCAGCTCACTAGATTTTCATCTGCATTTTCCACCTCTTCTCCAAATATTCTGTAAAGGCTACTTTTACTTAATGTGCATAGGCACAGTTATTTGAATAACGGTCATTCACTGAATAATGTACAAATATTACTTTTCTTAAGCAAATGGACAGGTAATTGAGTTGCTATCATGTAGGACATTTCAAATTCTTGAAAAACCACTACAAGTAATATTATACTGTCTCTGGTATAATGTATAATCCATCCACCATCGTTAAAGCCTATTTGGATTTCTTATAGATTTGGGATATGGCCATTGGCACAGTTTGGTTTTCTCTTAATTGGCATTAGTTTTTGCCAGAAGAAAAAGTGCTACTATCCAGTAATTTAAAAACTTGCCAGGGTTCCTATCGAAAAGTTATTGAAAATAGTTTTCCTGCAGCCAATGGATTAGAAAGTTATAGTCAATATAGATTTTTTTGACACCTACTATCACCTTATGAATTTGTAACCAATGACAATTGTTAGATCTCACTGAAATTACAGGACATGAGGTGATGCTATGCTGTGTCTCATAGGTACGTGACATGCTCACTAGAACAGTGAGGCTTTCCCCAGAGGCACTATCACCAGCCCAGCTAATGTGGGCTGCTCCCACAGGGTTGTTCCCTGGGAACTGGTCAGGTATCACTTCTGAGAGCTTCTCAATACCTTTATGGGAGACAAGACTGGAGGAAGGAGAATCTCTTTGTGAGACACAGTGTTATGAGACAATGTGTGCTCCACACACAATTGTGTGTCAGAAATACATATCGTTAGCTGTTTAAACAAGGTTTTGGAGCTAATGGCTACAGTAAAAAAAGTCATCTGTTTTTTCCAGAAATGTATAAAATGGTGCAGTTTAAATACAAATTAAAATCTGTTTTCAGATTTTGATTATTCTTCTATTGTTTATAGTGAATAGAAAGGCATCATTAATAATCTAGGAACAGATGCACCCAGAGCAATATTGTACATATTTATAATAAGATTATCAAAATATCAGTTTACTCACAAATTAATGTTACAAAATAGAATGTGTTCACATGGTCTTATGGGAATGAAGTTAAAATTCACCATATGCAGTAATGCAAAGTAGGTCAGCTACAGGCATCAACACAGTATTTAAATATTCTCTACCTTGTTCAATATCCATTAGTTTCCTGTAACTATGTCCTGCTGGAGAGACTAGTATAAAAGAGCAAAGCTGCTCCCCAGCAAAGAAAAAAGCTATGTCACACTATGGATCATGCAGAGCAATGAAAACTGTGCTCCTAATAGAATATGGACTGCAGACTGCTTAAGCAGTATCACAGAAAGCTGTATTTGGAAAGGAGAAAATGCTTCATACAGAGAAGGATGCAAATCCAGGTGTTTTGTGACTGACACTGCATAGAGTCATCTGCTGGCAGTTACAGTAAGAAGAAAATTGCTTTGCAAAATGTACTTGATGGTGCATATGTGAACAGTGCATTCGCTTTCAGGAGAAAGGAATAGATATTGAAAGAGGAAACATGGTTTAAAAGTTATGACAGAAATGTACTGATACCCAGTGTGAATTTTTATCCATTTGATGAAAAAAAAAAGTTGCATATCAATAAGATTTTTATTATTTTTCATAGCCACAACTTGAGAATAGTCTGCAGCTATGAAAAAAATTACCACAAAGATGATGGGAGTAATTTCCACAAGGTAGAAGGCAAGCAGGAGACTTAAATTGTATCAAGGAAAAGTACAGAAAACTTTCTAATAATAAAGAACAGAGAAAAAGATTGCCTGGTAAAAATGTGCAGCCTCTGTACCAGGTATTTTTAAGAAAAAGAAACATCTGCCAGGAGCAGAAAGCCAGAGAAGGGGAAGCAGGATGGATAAAGAGAGATCCCTTCCAGGCCTATGGTCCAATTATTATTTTTACACTAGATACTACTGTTTTAGTGAAAACAGCTATGTAATGATGAGTCTAATGTGCCCAGTAGCAAATGCACAACATTTATGTTGGTCACTGAATGTCAGAGATGGCCGCTGCAGTTGAACACTTTGTGTGACCATGACAAAGGAGAATTTGGATCACTGCTGAATACAAACGTGTACCACACAGGCAATTGCTCAGGTGTGATAGGCAGCTACAAAGTTGGAAAACATTTCCCATTGCTTGCAAATGCTGGAACATCACCACTATTCCTAAAGCCTTAATGGACATCTCTCATGCTGTTAATGAAATGCTACTTGAAACTCCAGAGAGTGAAAAGCCAGGACAAGACAGCAACTGAACCTTTCAGTCACCAACCCATCCCTCTATGACAAAGGGAATCTGCGCCAGAGAGGTAGAGAACACTGAATTTTACTTTTGAAAAGGAATATAAGTTTAAGTGATTTCTTCAGCACGATAGAAAACTGTGCAACTATTGTACAGTGAAATGCCATTAACACTGATCTGCTGGAAAAGCTCCCATTATGATCAATGCATCTTTCTCTTAGAAGAGGTACATGATCCGGTCTTACTTATAGCCATAGAAGAGGAAAATGTTGCTTTAATCATACCTTAGATACACAAGCAGCGACTCAAACGGGTTTTCACCCAGATATTTGTCAGAAGTTTTCTCTTTCTGCTCTTCTACTGTAAAGTGAAAAACCACAGTGACTCAGTGAAGCAATATTTTTACTAAATAATTAAGAGTTTGGGCTCCTCATTTAGAGGAGCTGAAGACATTAGGCAACAAGTCATTTCACCCTACTGCATGGACAAGCTCCAAAGTGCTTTTACATTTTCCAAATGCTGAACAGATTTTGTTCACCATCTATTCTTTACATAAAAGATCATTTCTAGAAGAGATCAACTTCTGGAGGGCATAAATCAGCAGTGCATCTGCCAGCCTGTAGAGAAATCCTTTTGGGGAGCAGCATTCTCCCTTGCCTGACTTGAACCTGTGCTATCTCAGAGTCTTACCAGGGTCAGATAAATTCTATATATAGCTGGTTTGGGGAAACACAATATTTGTTTTGTCTGCTATGGGATAATGATCTGGGTGTTTCCTCAGCTGGCGTTTTGCATCTTGCAGAGAAGGAGGAATTCCCATGAACTGACAGCTATGCAGTTGTTGGGAGACAAAGCTGTCAAAGGGTGATTCTTTGCAAGTCAGCTTTGGCTGCATTGTTGCTGTGACACATGGCACCAAGCAGCCTGGACAATGCGCAGAGGCACAGGGCATTCCTCACATTTGTAATCCTCCCACGTGTTTTGTTACAATAGATTGCAGTATTGTGTACAACCAGGATCAAATTCTGGATTTACTTGCCTGAGCAAACAGATCACTGAGGCAAGAGCTGCAGGATTTGGACTATTTATCTTCTGTGCTCCTATCTCCTCACCTTCACCATGCCTTTTACCCTTCTTTCTCTGCAGGAGAAAAGTCACTTGTTGAATTTTTTAAAAGAAGCATGAGTTAGGTACCACAGGCATGGCCATAATGAAAAAATGAGATTAGTAGTCTGTGGAAATTTATGCTGAATTACACAAATTAAGATATCTCTTACAGAAAGTAATAGAAATGCACCATTTTTGTCCCTCGTGGACAGACTTCCCAGAAATATGCCAGAAACGCTACTGCAGCTAAGAGAAGGAGAAGACAGAGCTAGGATAAGCACTCTGCCAATGGTTCTTGTTGTGACTGCAACACAACAACAAAACTATTTCTGCTATTAGACAGCATTTTTAATAAAGTATGCTATTTTTAAACTTGGCAAGAAAGCATCACCTCTAGCAGTGGAAGGGTGAATGGTTCATAGCATCCACACTTACGCAGCTACTGTTCAATTGTCTCATGAATCCAAAACCAGCTGCTGTGAGGTGCTGTAGGTGCACTCTGTGGGGCTTCCTGAGGGAAGGGTGGGATAGTCTTTGGTAAATCATGGCTGCTAAACTGGGCTGCACTGATACAAGAGGAAAAATGCATATGCTATGTTCTTTCCTTCCCTTCATATCTACCATCAAAACTATGTCTTGATTGCCTAAAAAAGCAAAAGCTTAAAAATGCTGATGAATGCAAGATAATATTTTTGAAAGGACCCAAGCCCTTTGCAATGTAACTTGAGTTGCCTTTTAATGTTTATCCTAAGTCTCCATTTCCCTTTTCTACGGAGCCAGCTGACCAGCTGGCAGCACCCTGCAGGTGTGGCAGGCTGTCCTTCCCTCTCATTGCCTGAAAAGCCCTCGCAAGCTCAGCAGTAAGACACAGTGACATTTGGCTGTAGCACTTCTTGCTTTTCATGGTTTGCATTTCCCATTCCTTCCAAGAACCATCTGCCTGAGAATTAATTCACAGCCTTTCTTATCACTTAGGCATCTTCTGCCTTGATTTATACAAGCTTTGTGCACTTTTGATGCTGACTTGGTCAATAACTTGCAAATGCAACTATGAAGCTTTATATTTACATGAAGCTTGTTAGAGTGGAATTAGCTTTTTTTATCCACATGAAACAGAATATATGTGTGCATATATATATATATATACATATTTATATATGTAAATGTATGCACACAAGCCAACAATATTGTGGTTTTCTTTGTGTGCCTGCAAAGGGCAAGCAGTTTTTTTACCAGATTCCTCAGCACTGAGATTAGTTCTAGAGACAAACAAACAGATTCATGTATCACAAATCAAGCTAAGAAAGTGGAAGACTTCCAATAGGCTTTTGTACTGAGTTTATTAATATGCTGTCCTAAGTGGCAGTGTGAAGAAGTTATACAACAATGAAAGATACACAGATCATTTACAGCATTAGTGTATCCAGGTGTCAATAACTTTTGCTACAGTTCGTTGAAGAATATGCCTGAAATGATCATGTCTTCTTCAAAGGGACTTGTGCCTAGTTACACCAGTAAAAGATCTCAAACACCTTTTCTTGTGCTGTCTTGAAGCTGATGGCTACAAGTCTTTTTTTCCCCCCAAAATCCTGAGGACTTGTGATGACCTGTAAATTACTGTTTGCCATGTGCTGCAGGTGTTCTGCACCAGTGCTTACTCTTCTGTCTGATATGTTGCTATTTAGGTTTCTCTGTCCTTTGACATTTGATAACAACTTAATATTCTGTGGAAATCCAAGTGCTTTAATTTTAGGTAGATATAGAAAAGTGCCTACCACATTATTGGAAAGGGATGAATGGTGTCTTAATAAACTGCTAGAAGTCAATTCGCATAGTGAATATGTCTGCCAGTAACTTTGCTGACCACATAAATTCAGTTCTGTTTGCAATGCATTTGTGAAATCAAATGAAGAGAACTAGTTATGCCTTTTACTGTGTAACTGCAAAGACAAAATCAACACTGAAAGAAGAGACCTCTCATTGATTTCTCTGAAAGCTGTAACAGAAAATTTCATGCATTTTGGCAGTTCTACTCCTTACTGCTATAAATACACATAGACTAGTGCCTCAAAATGCTCATGTTCTTATTTCTTTCAGGATCAGGGAAGAAATACCATATGGTAATAAGTACAGTAAATGGGGATGGAAGAAATTTTATTGTGCATCTAGATAAAATATAATTATTTAATGATTATGGTAATAGTTTTAGAGTATGGATAGACAGACCTAAAGTATAATTATCTGCTCCCTTTAACAGATGCATTAACATCAGGAATGGAATTATATACTCATTATTTTCAGTTACAAATAATATAAAACAGCTTTTTAATAGCACAGAGAACAGTATTCTTTCATCTATTTTTCACAGGAGAAAGGCACATTTTTAAGGATAATTAATGGTTTCAGGCATTTCCACTTCTGAGTAGCTCTCTTTCAAGACCTGGAAGTCAAAGGCTTGGAGAAACACCTTGGAAAAAGCAACATCTGAAGTATCCTAAGTAGGACATACCACACCATGACTCATTTCTCAAAATCTCTCCAGAAACAGTGAAGATGATAAGACAGTGTCATGTGGGAAGCATTTTGTAACCAATAGTAGAACTGCTCTGTGTATAAAATGAGACTATAACCCAACTCTGAATAGCAAAGGGGATATATCAATAACTGTTACATTTTAACAGCTGTGTGAGGTACCAGGTGATTTTTGCTGTGTATGGTGTCACCTCCTGATTAGAAAGGGAGATATATACACACACATAAAAGTAACACAGCAGTAACTTCATGATTCTAAAACACTCTAATATGCAAGACATAATTCAAGATCTAAGCAACCAATAGAAAGATGTCATTTTCCTATGTTAAATTTGGTAAATATGAATCTAAACCACACCATTTTTATCTCTGTTCTCTTGTTCACAGATAAGGTTTGCTTTCCACTACAGGCTACTTTAACTCAATTAGTTACTAAAGTCAACAGGAAATGAATCACTCTTTCCAATAGGGCCTATTTGAATTTGATTTCTTTTCCCCCTACACATCAAGTTAAATCTTTCTTAAAGAAAGAAAAAAAAAATTAAAAATCAATATATGACTAGTCAATAACCATATTAATCCATGTTAGACATTCCAGAGATTAATAGCAAGGGACCTGGAAGGTCCTCAGCTGGAAGGAGGAGGATCCTTAAAGATCCTCTAATTCCAACTCCTCTGTCATGCATAGGGACACCTGCTCAAAGCCCCATCCAACCTTAAACACTTCCAAAGATGGGGCATCCACAACCTGTTCCAGGGTCTTACCATCCTTCAGTAAAGAATTTCTTCCAAACATCTAACATAAATCTCTCCTTTTTTAGCTTAAAACTGTTCCTTCTTGCCCCTTATCTTGCCTGTGTAAAAAGTTGCTTTCTCTTTCTTTATAACCCCCCTTTAATACTGGAAGGCCACAGTAAGGTCTCCCTGCAGCCTTTCTTTTCTGCAGGCTGAACAACCTCAGTTCTCTCAGCCTGTCTTCATAGGAAAGGTGCTCTGTCCTGGTAAATCAGAAAAAGCTGTACACACATCTACCCTGCCTGGGCACACCAATCTCCATTACATGCACAGTGTTAGATTGAGTGGTTGTATAAAAATGTTTGTGCCTAATGATGCTATTTGCATATTGTAAACTGCAGCAAGTGTGGGTTTTTGATCGCTTTGCAAAAATAATTCTACCTCCTCTCTCTCTCCTCAACCTTTCCTTCCAAAAAATCCCATTTATTTTTCTCCTAGTGACATTACTACATTTGTCCCTACATAATAGTTTTCTTTTTGTATCTCTCTTTCAAGATCATGACCTGCACTGGCTACATGCCCCTGGAACAATGAAACTGTCTAGGACAGGACAAAAATGCGGCATTCAGCCCATGAAATTTGGAGGCCTCCTCCGACAGTGAACATGTTGACTATGGACATCTGTGTCTTCAAAGTGAAACACAAAATCCACTTCTTTGATCTAATCCTCTGCTCAGTAACACCACATTTAAAAACAAACATGCATCATATAAAATCAACATTAACTTTCTCCTGTTGAGCAAAGAGGGAAGGCTCTTTCTGTGCCCATTTTATTTTCGGGAGGCAACTGGACATTACAGAAAAAAGAGATGCTTTATGTAAGGGCCTAGATATGTGGAGATTTTTCAAAACTAACAGCACATCGTGCACTGCCAGTGTGGTAAGTGAGGCAGCTTTTGCCATTAACGCCTTGCAATTCTAACCACATATTCAGCTGAAATCCCACCTGAAATCTGCCGATGAAAGCAGCTTTAGCTTGCATGCAGCAGTGACAGGGAATGAAGATACACATCAGGCTGATGAGCACTAAAAAGTAAATTGTTTGTCCAGATGGAAATCAATAGCTCTCTTCACTCTCTTCTTTCTTTGGCAAGATCAGGAGCTTTGGATGGCAATTAAAGTTTACCCATCTGCCAAGTGTCCTAATTATACAAATAAGAAATCCCACATTTCTCCTTCTACCTGAACCATCCCTTGTGCAACATTTATTAAGCTCATTACATTCAGACCTCCTGCTGTTGCTAGCACTGATGTATATTTTAACACAAAATCCCCCAAATAAATCCTTGCTTGCACCCTGCCCCACCAGTGAGCAATCCTCCCAAAGTCCTACAGATGTTCTGTGGTGGCCACCAGCCCCTGTGCCACACAGGGATTTTCACAAGGGCCTTTCAGGCAGTGTTTCCCCTCATCCACTCCATTTTCACCTCCCATTGAATTTTTCAGCCCACCCTCCCTTGCTCAGAGCACTTCCCATTCATCATTGCCCTCCTAACTACTCATTCATTGGCCACTTGTGTCTTTTGCTCACACTGAGCTTCCCCACATCCCTTCCAGCCATCACCCTGACCACACAAGATCTGCATTGCTGGCCACACTTGGGCTGTGTCTGAGATGCAGTGCTAACAAACTGTTCATGGTCTGTGCGTGCAGGGCACCCACTGGTGCTGCCTTTGGACGCTCACTGGCACGAGCAGGTAACCAGCTGCCCAGGCATTGACTTTTGCAGCACTGAGGGCCTGCAAAAGGCAGTGCAGAACGATTTCATTTTGATGGGCTTGTCTGCTTTTCTTGGAAATGAAGCAAAATCTTATGTATTTTGTAATTACAGTGTTCATCCATCCTTTGTGAATTGAGGCAGGTCTGGATTATGAGGAAAGCAGATTTTACTTCCCTTGTAAGGAACAATGTAGCAAAATTTTCTCATAGAATTTTATCATTACTTTAATTTTCCTGGCACGTTTTTGGTGCCATATAAATAAAAGTAACTAATGGACAGCTGAGGTTGAGCAGTGCAAACAGTTTCCAGGAATTTCTCCTAAATGTCTTTGACCAAAATATGTGTTTTTTCCAGAAGTTTTCAATAAATCAGGTCTGAACCTAATGCAATTAGTGAAGCTGTGCAAAAAATGCTAAAAAGCCACTAAATCTCAGGCCTTTATTTTATCATCACCATGATTATTTTATCATCACGATTAATATTTTGTTATTAATTAAATGGGGAAAACCCATTTAGGACACATGGATCCACGAGCAAGGGCTCTAAAAAGCTCTAAAAACCCAAAGGTAATATAGCATTCCAGTCAGCCTGACAGCTCCAGACCACATTGCCCAAAACATTCTGTTGTACAAATCATTTTGTTTATGCACAAAATGGTTAGATTATATTAAATACGATTACCTGAACAGGGTTCAACAATATACACCAAGTAACAACTAAGGTATGGGATACATCAAGGGGAAAAAGAAAGGGCCAGAGGGAATCCGTCTGTCCCCATGAGCCATCCATAACCTTTTAATTTACATCTAAGGAAAAAGAAAGTTAAAAATAGTATTGTGATGATTAAAAAGTATTAGCTTATGTTATGGGTATTTTTGGTCCCTTTAATAGCATTTTAGTTGGCATTTATTCTCAGACTCTGGTGCACTGCTGTGGAAGGGCAGAGAGGCCTTAAAGGCAGGCATAAATAAATTTATACTGCCAGAGAAGCACAGGGGCACTTTAGAGCTAATGAAAATGGTCTCCACTATCAGAGAAAGAAAAAGTGTTGAACAGCCAGTACTATTGTTGGTACAAAAAGTAGTTAAAAATTTCACTTCATCTCCATGTGTTATAGTTAACTAATAAATGCCATATTAATTCACTTTTAATACAAATAATTCACATGCACATAAACCATGGCAAATAAAGCCTGATGGGAATCCTCCCTGAAGGAGAAAAAGACCATCTGTCCTTCATCAGTTCGGCACCAAAGGGATGCTTTGCTATTTTATGAAAGCTGCCAATAAGTTCTAGGTGTGGGATCATCTATCACAATAGATAATGCGCCATCTCTCACACTGAAGTGCTGTGTAATTTGCAGTGCTGTGAACATGGTTTGTAGTTATATTTGATAGGGCCGCAGATGTAAATTACATAGTTTTTACATTTAGCTGCTACTGCAAATTCTTAACTGACATTAGCTCCTAGGGGTTTTTCAGTAGGGATGAGGAGACAGAGGGGGAAAAAAAGACGTTATGAACTTTTTAGGAGACTTTCTTTTTTAAAAAAGAGATTTAGGAAAAAGCATTCATAATGTCTATATAGGAATGTTTTATTATTACTATTCTTGTTTTGTTGTCAGTTCAACTGGACAACATCCCAATAGGACTAGTGTGCCAAAAGACAAAATTTTAATTTTCTTATTTTTCTTTTTTTTAAGTCTAGGGCTGGCAGTATCTCTCTAGATATGTCACAGCAAGACCAGTTTTCTCTTCCTATTTGCAATGATTTGTAAGCACTGCTGTCAGGCAATATTTGGGTCTGGAAACCAGCTCCATAAAAAACGATAGCTTATAGCCTGTTATGAACATTCTGGGTGCAATATTGATCATACTCACTGACTATTGTGACAGATACACTCCAGGACACAAAGCAAGAAGGCCCTTCCTGCAGAGACCTTCACAATGGAATTTGAGGAGAGAGACCCTAATCATAGCGCAAGAGTACATACTCTGAGATTCCCTGGGGTTTACTGTCATTAAGGAACCGGAGGCTGAAATGTCAGCACACCAATGCCATCCTCAAACTCTGATCCTAGGGAAATGCTGAATGATTGAAGATTAGCAACTATTTAATCCATTTTGGCCTGGAAAGAATTTAAGAAGAATGAGAAGCTTGAGTCAAAACTTGAGTAAGCCTGAAGCTATCTTGACATGTTTGTGAAATAAATTCCCTCCCGACACTTTTCTATTATTTCAGTTCTTGGATCATCATTCTTTGCATGCTGGGACCAACAATGCCTTTTATTGTAGCCTGCCCAATTTTCCCCTTGCACACAAAGGGAAAGCTCCCTTGGTGAATGCCAGAGGCAAATACTGGTTTCTCAAAAAGTTACATGGGAGAAATATGCTTTGGCTTTTGTTTGCATACTGTAATCTTCAGCCACACTGAGAGCAGGCTGAGTCATTCATAAATATGGCCTTTGGACTTTAAAGGTCAGCTATGCTTTTCGTAATAAAAACCTGTTAATACAGAATCATCCTGGCAAACACAAACAGCAGTTTTAAGTAAGGTACCACAAAGGACCCACCAGGATAAACACCCCACCCATAAACTGTTGCTCTGCAGTCTACAACAAGCAGTACCAAAACAAGAAAGAGTGTTCGAGTGAAGGTGGTCTTTGAAAGGTCTAAGAAAATCTAAGATATTTTTCACATACCATAGCTCAGGGAAGAAGTTTACAGAAATGTCTGACACAGCTGAATTTAAGAATATGTAGTCTTCTGTCTACAGGTGGCCAGTTTAGGAAAGAAGCAGCATGTAAAGGACCAGCTCATGGATGAGAAGAGTTGCAGAGAAACAAGGGTTGGTTGCAAATACAAGAATAACATTTGAGGCCTAGAAAAGAAACACAAGCTATTTTCCAAACATAATGAAAAACTCAAACACTTTCAGGGTTACACTTAAGGGTATTTAAATGCAAATGAACTTCCTTCAGTCAACCCAGAATCAAGACCTGCTTAGAAATTGTTGCATTATTTTCTGTTGAGTAATCATAACATTTGAGCAGCCAGCATACTTTGGGAAATGGCTGTGAGTATGGTGGCTGGGTGTGCATAGGATTGTCTCCTGTTAAATAGTACAGGTGTCTGTTCTAAATGTCATAGCACCTTTGCAGCTGGCTTTTGTGTACATCTGTTTAGTGGAGACCAATTCCCTTAAACACGTACCTGAACCCCAGTATTCCATGTAAACCTGCTATTTTTATGAAAATTAGATAGAAATATGTAGAAAGAGTAGCATGGAGTTACTTTTATAAAAGAGCCGTAATGTATTTTAAAATTTATGACTGGAATTTGAGTTGATGAAAGGCTGTAGGATGTCAGACAGACAGACACCAAAGTCCTCCAAGCTTGTGCAAGCAGTAGTGGGAAGCAGTTGTACCTTGTAGTGCACTCTGGCTGTGGCCACAGCATCCTCTGCCCCTGGGCAGGCAGCTGCTCACATCCCTAACAGCCTCATTCCTCCCCAGCCAGTTGCCAGCAGGGATGCATGCAGCTTGGTGCCAAAAGTCACAAAGGTGTCTTTGTCCTGGAGGGTTTCCCAGTGAGATGGCAGGAGTGAGAGCAGGCAGGCAGTGCTGAACTGCCCCCAGCACTCATGTACGGTGGGGACTGAATCCTCACCTGCTTCCAAAGCCCATTCTTTCTGCCCCATTCATGCCAGCAGTCTCACCACCTCCCTTCCATTCAAACTCTCTGAGTTGGGTAGCTTCCATTTCTCCATTTCCTTATCCTTTTTGTCCTCCCAAAATGTGTCTAGGCTCCAATATTTCTCTACAACTCTACTGAGAAGTCTGGGCTGACCTGGTCATGGCTGCAGCATGGTTCCTCTTCTGCCACCCTGGCACTGGGCTGCCCCACTGGTTTGTAATGTTTCTTTTTGTTTCTCTTGATCCACAAGCTCTGGGATCCCTCAAAGCCACATCTCCTCGTGATTCATCCGTCCTTCAGAGCAAGCCCGAAGTCAGTGGGATCTGCCCTAGGTCCCTCTGGTATCAGTATAAATGCTTTTACCGTTTTCAGATCTACTTGCTTCTCCTTTGAAAATCCAGCCTTGGCCTCATCAGACTCTAATACCATTTCTGATCTACACACACACTTGATGCTCCTTCCAGGCTCACACAGATTGATGTTCTCTTTCTTCTCCGTTGTTTTGCTAATTCTGCTCAGTTTATCACATCTTGTCTTTTAAATCCCTCCTCAAACTCCTTCTCCCTAGCCTGCTCACAATGCAAACACAGTAATGCCCACTTATTTGCTTTAGCTTACCAAGAAGTTATGTCACATTGTGATACGACTTAACTCTTTTCCTGAGTGCTTGTATGCTGGGATGCCAAAGGAGCAAAACTGAGGGGCAGAACAGGTTCCTGAACATGGGGGAAGGCTGAGAAGGAACAAAACACTTGTCCCAGCTACCCAAATCAGTTAGTGGCCATCATGGTCCCCATCCCTAGGCTCTTCGTCCCCACTTCTGTCAGAAACACTCAGCTCTTGGTCTTGCTTAAATTTCCAGTATTAAGCTTTCTGGCCAGGAAACTTGTACCATCTCCAATAAGAGAATTTCTCTGAAAACACCTAGCAAATTTCCAAATGAATTGATTTGGCAATACATGTTTATAGTGTTTGATGACTGTTTACCCATTTTGATTAGGAGTGACATTATTTCTATGCCCAGTTTATTTTGCAGAATGTGATTTGTATTATGTATAATTTCAGTTGACTGCCTCATAGACCAACTTAAAAAGCCAGTGCTGGAAGCCTTCAAGTGAGCATGTGAAGATGGAAAATGAAACAATAAATTAGCTACATTTTAGAATATTTAGGCTACTGGATTTCTATTGCAGATACCTAAATGCTGAAGTACATCACTGAAATGTCCACTGTACTGCTTCTCTGTTTCTACACCCAAAAAGACATCAGAGTTATTGTCATAGTTTCTACATTTGAGCTTGTTAAAGTTTGAGCCTGTAATGTCTGCAAATTATGAAAAGGTCTATCTCTAGTGAAATATGTATTTAATTTGTATTTAAAGTTTTTTTTTTTTTTT
>VZRN01005936.1:1556438-1609753 GCA_013397935.1 Dasyornis broadbenti | reverse complement strand
TTTTTTTTTTTTTTTTTAAAGTGCTCAGCCAGCCCTAAGACAGGCTTCTGCTTCCTAACTATTTTTCTTCAACAGAAAACTTTTCTGACAAGTTAATCAGCCCAAGATCCCCTTTAAAAAGTTAATTATTTTTCTGCAAGAGCTGTCAACTATTTAATCAGATTATTGAAATGAACTCACTTCTCAACTGAGGATAACTTCTGAGGAAATCAGAGAGAGGCAGATGCAGCCACCCATTCTTTGGGAACTTTCCAGAACCCCAAATGTCAGTTGTTTCAGTTAATTAATGTGTGCTAGTTAATTGATGCCATTAATTCTGACCAGATAAATCAGCCTTAATGTCAATATAACTGAAGAGAACCTAGTCCTCAGAAAAGACCTCAACCAATATCAAAACTAACAAAAAAAAACAAAAACCAAAAAAAACAACAACAACAAAAAAAAAAAAAAAACACAACCAAAAACCAAACAACAAAAAAAACAAAAACCCCCAACCAAACAAAAAAACCCAACAAAAATGTCCCTGAATGTGGAAGTGGGTTCATCACCATTCCTGTCAGCATCTCATGTGTGTAGGAGGTGTGTCCATGCTATTGGGTGGGGAGGGCTCTGCGCATCTGCACATTTTGCTTTCCCCACAGCACCTGGCTCTTCTCACCTTTTAGATACATGGCTTCTAATAAACAGCCAGGATTTCAGATGTGGTCCTGAGCACCACCTCCTTGTCTGTGGAAAACTACAAGCACTGCATGCGGGCCTCCCCATGCACCAGGTTTGCTGCCCTGCTCTGCTCACTCCTGAACTCTTCATTTCACACCCCACCCTCATCAGGGGCATTTCAGCAACAACCATCTCCTGCCATAAGAGCTGCCACCATGACTGTCCCTTGCCCTGGCTACGTAAGCAAAGACTTCTTACCCCACATCCCCACCAACCAGTCCTTCATATTTTTGAAGTATGTAAGGCCTGAAATGTAGAATTTGGGATTTTATACCAGCTTATATTAATAGAAACATTCTCAGGATTTTTTTCCCCCCAATGTAAATGGAACACTTTTACTTTTTTAAAACATGTCCCTGCAGAGCTCACAGGCCAAACACTGCAGCATTGTGCCTGCCTGGGGAACGCGCTATAAACACATCTGTCTAGCTGTTCTGTCAGGCCCACTGAGCTCTCTATAAACCAGGAAAAGTAAACCTGTACATTAAATATTGACTGTTTTCAGTGTGTATAATCTAGAAGTGTTTTTAGCTGGACAAGCAAGGCACACTTTTAATCAAAGATTTTTATTTTGACATGGCCCTGTTAAAGGCTGCATGGGTACATCCTTGAAACCAGAGGCTCTCCTCTCTTAACCAGTCATAAATACTGTCGTATTATCACACACTGCTCACCTGAAAGACCCATCATATCCACCATTTTTCTGCTCTGATCCTAAATTATCCTGCAAGTCTGAAGTCTGAGCTCATGGGGGGCTTTCAGAAGCTGACTGCATTACAAAAGGATAGAGATGGATTCAAAGTGTTAAAAGGATTAAAATACAAAAGCAAACATCTCTGAAAGTAAATAGCTGGTGACCAGCACTAATTTTCTTTTACAATTAATGTATCAGCAAGCTTTTAATGCTTGCTCCATGCAGAAGAGCTTCTGCTTTCATCTCAGCACTGGAACTAGGAGCCATAATTTATGTACAACAACAGGAAAAGTGATGTTAATGCAATCATAAAAACGTCTCTGCACCAAAGTAGTCTGCTGCTAGCCCCTGCTAACCTTTTATTTCCTGAGGACACTGGTCCCTAGAAAAACAGTGGGCAGTAGACAGGTTTCCTGGCTGGCCTAGAGAGGTGTCCTTCTCCCCGAGGCACTGCACACAGCTGCTGGATGGAGCCCGGGTGAGGACCCTTCCTCAGAGCAGCCCACCAGCTCTTAACAGCTGGCTCCCTCCAGTTTTCTTTTAGTCCTCAACAGAGAGAAGGTAAAGAAAAGATTCCGTTTGTGTGTCCTCTTTGCTCACCTAGAAAAATCACCCCAACCAGCTCCCCAGAACAAGACAAGTCTTTGTGTTTGGATGCTAATCAAGTCTAGAGATGGTTTAGGACTTCTTCCCAGTCACAGGCATGTAACACTGGGATGGGCAGCTACTTGCACATTCTTGGGTCATAAGTCCATCTCCACAAGCATTCTTAAGGCACATACATGATCTGCTGGCTGCCTTCAAGTCCTCCCTATCTGCGAGGGCGACATTGTGTCTAATTATTTGTTTGCTATTGATTTTTCCTCTGCACTGTCACAGACTAGAAGCAAGCAGCAGAAGCAACTGATTTCCAGCAGTGGAGTATCCCTGGAAAAGGTCGTGGCTGGCTTCCTTGCATCACTTAGCTCATGTGTGCCATGAAATAAGCATGCCCAAGAGAAGAACACAGCTAGCTGCCACTACAAGGTGCTCACATATCATACTGGGGGGCAAAGGATAGGAGTCCAGATGGAGCAGGATAGAAATGAACAGTAATGCAGCAAACACAACTGAAGTCTCACTGTGTTTTAGTAACAGAAATGAGTAATGATTTTGGACAAAGCCAACAGGCACCTCAGGGGAATTTGAAATTAATCCTGTGACATTTCCAGCAGCTAGCCTGGGAAGTGCAGTAAGTGACAAAAAGCACTGTGTGGCAGAGCATGTTCAGCATCCTGCCAGAGCAAGCCTCTCCTCCCATTTGAGTGCAAAGAAAAAAATAATTAATCGATGCTCTTTCATTAAAAAAAAAAAAAAAAAAAAAAAAAAAAAAAAAAAAAAAACAGCTAGAAAAAAACTGTTATTAAAACCAAAGGCTAGGCAACTCCTTTGAATGTCCACAGATCAGTGAGAGCAAACTATTCCATCAGGTCATAAACAGCAGGGAGGGAGGGAGGGAAAGCATCAGCAGGAAGGCAAAGGGGTTCCCGTACCTTCGACACAGACTAACCTTAAGGAAATGTAGTTGTGATTATTAATTATAATGAAATAACGCACCTTCAGGAAAAGAAGAGTTTGCCATATATTTCTATTGTAGAAAAAGAAAACAAACAAACTTGAACCTACCAAAGAGAGCATGTTCTGGGCAGACAGAGCCACAGCACAGATACAAGCAGGAGGTGGTTGTCTCTGAGGTGCAGTTAAGCTGCAGACTAAGGCAGACAGCAGCTGACAACCACTGTGGATCACAGCCTGGAAGTGTGCTTTGATCAAGGATTTCTTGGGCACAGCCCAATTGACTGCAATCTCAGTTTCAGCAGGCTCCAGTAACTCCTTGACATCATGAGTAACTTTCTTCTGAGCTTGGTTATTTTGTCTCAGCAGATGTCAGTTCACATGCACTGCTCCACTGGGAAATCCTGCACTCTGAGGACTAAAGTTATTTCTACTGGGGTCACTTGGGATCATTAATTCTCTGCAGTGAAATCTCTGTCTGAGGCCTTTATCTCAGCAGATGCTGGGAAAGAACATATGTATGCCCCTGACACCTCAGCCTCCTTCATGAAAGTCATGAGACACACTGGGAATTCTTTTCTAGAATTTATAAAGACATTACAGGCTATGTTGCTACCTTCTGCAAGCTTCATGACTGCATGGGATGAAAACAAGAGACATAACTAAGAAATCCATGTGCAGCCAGGTGCTAGCTAGGACCACCTAATTATTTTTATTTTGTGGCCAACAAGAGTTTTTCCATTGCAAACTTGAGCTATAGAGATGTGCTTGATGCAAACTGCATCTTCTGGATGTAGCCTAGTGTTGATGTACACCTGCATGAGAGTAGGTGAACGCATGTAAGTAATTCACCCATCTCAGTGAGGTAATGGCAGTTGCTGGTGCTGAAATAAAGTTAATGCCAGATCCTTGAATGACCATGACAAAGGCATTTTGAGTCTCTGACTGGGAAGGAGGAACTAAGCAGGAACTGGCTGTAACTGCTCCAGGTTTCTACATCCAGCTGTGTGTGAGGAAGCCATGTAGTGCATACACACTGCCCATCAGGGGTTCAACAGGAGCATGCTGACAGTGATCATCAGCAGGGATGCTTCCTGCCTCTGTCACATTGCTGTGTCCCTTACATTCATGTACGTTGCTTGTATCCTTGTATTCATGTAAGCTGCAAGTACAGCCATGCAGTTCACACACCAAAGCAGCAATAAGCACAACTGAATATGACATCAAATTTTTCTTCCCGGTTTCCCTGCTGGGTGAGGAGGCTCAAGAGTCCCCCTTGCACTTCCACACACAACATCTTGACAGTAGCAAGAGGAAAATGCAACACACTTACAAAGCACAGTGTCTCTCAGTGTACAAATACTGCAAAGCAAACCTCCCAAATATTAGAAACCACAGGCAAGGCACAGACTACAAAAACTGACAGGCATGAGGACAGCTGAGGGGAGGGCAGTAGGGAAGAGGAAGAAAACAAATAGGAAATGCCATACTCAAAAGAATTCAGCATAAACTCTGAGCAAATCAAAGCAAGGAAAAACTTCTGAACCCACTTGAATTTTAGCTGCCGAAGCCTCCTGGCTACTGGGCTGCTCCGCCTGTGCAATGCTATGCTTAATTTGCCCCACTGGATTTGCACCTCCTGTGAGTGACTGAGAGGAGCCATTGACTCTGGGAGGACTGATTTAGTGCAGCAGGAACCAGCGGCCTGGCAGGGGCTGCAGGAGAGGCCCAGCCCAAGGTAGGTAAACACTGTCGTGGTTTAACCCGGCAGGCAGCTAAACACCACAGAGCCGCTCACGGACTGCAGCGGGGTGGGGGAGGGAGTTGGGAAAAACAGTACAATTCATGGGTTTGGTTAGAGATAGTTTAGTAGAGCAGAAAAGGATGGAATAATAATAATGATAAAAGAATTGGAACATACAAAACAAGTGATGCCCAACGCGATTTCCCACCACCCCCTGACCATGTCCAGCCAGTTCCCAAGCAGTGGCCCCTGGCCAGCTTCCCCCCAGTTTATATACTGACCATGTGTCATATGATATGGAATGTCCCTTTGGCCAGTTGGGTTCAGCTGTCCCTGCTCTGTCTTCTCCCAGCCTCAGTGGTGGGGTGGGGGGAGGAGCTGAAAAGTCCTCAGCTTAGCGTAAGCACTGCTCAGCAACCACTGAAACAGTGTGCTATCAACATTCTTCTCATCCTAAATCCAAAACGCAGTAATGTACTAGCTACTAGGAAGAAAATTAACTTTATCCCAGCCAAAACCAGGACATACCAGAAGAGGAAAAAGACTGGAACAGGAAAAAAGAGAAGAAAGAGCAGGAGAGATGGAAAAAACACACAGCAATCAATGGATCGGCAAAAGAAAAAGAGAATGAGAAAGAGGAAATTAAGCACAGTACCAAAAAAGGGCTGAATGCTGGATTGAATAAGATCTTTCTCCAGAGTCCACATGACTGTAAACCTCTGGTGTGCTCCATTTTGGTGCTGGATACTTACTGTCAGTGGGAGCACCAGCACCTGGGGAGCCTCTGTCCCCCAAAGCCTTTCATGCTGCTCCAGGGTCACGATGCACAGCTGTGAAAAACTGATGCTGGGTGGAGGGAAATCAGGCCAGTTATTTTTTTCTTGATTTGTTTCTTTGGAAAGTCCTTTCCCTGGAGAGACACAGACCTGTGGAAATGACAGGATATACTTAGTAAATTTATAATAGCTACTACATAAGCCAACAGTTTAAAATTTCTGCTTTGCCTTAGCCAGGGTCCCAGTGATTCCCTACAGCACAAAAAGTGAGAAACCAGTAAAATATTCTTCATTACATGAAGCAGGAAGTATTTCCTGGTAACTGGGGGTATTTCCCAGTTCACTTAGGCCAACAAAGGTCTGAAACAGTACATTACACTGAACAAAATCTAAAAAAGGAAGATACTCCAAACTTCTTCCTGTTTCCTGATATACATCTGGGATATGTAGGCACAGCCTGGAGTATAAATGCTGGGTCATGGTTTAAGACAGGGAACTGTGTGTGCAGGGAAAGGGTCACACTCTAATCTGATCTCCAAAGAAACCCAGCCTATCTCAAGTGTTGTCAACTACTTGAAATTCAGGACAGGTTTGTTAAAAGATTCTTCAAAGCTTTTGAAGTGACCTTTTCTTGAGCAAATGTAGGTTCAGTTACAGTTTCCCATCAAAGTTGTGTGAATGTGTGGTAAAACATGAAACCAAGTGAGAAAAGGTGCTATTCATTGACTTTTCCTGTGGCATTTGCTGAATGTGATGAAAGTCATAGATCAAAGCAAAATGCTCAGTGCATGTCCTAAAATTAGATGTAATTAAACAAACAAGTGTTTGCATAAATCCCTGAAAAGCAAAACTAGCCAATTTACACATGCAATGGTGTGTTAGCTTCTTCTTTTTCAATTTTTTTTGAAATTTATTGAAAATTTTCATTAATCAAGATGTTGAATCACAAATGTTTTCCTCCTCATCATAATGCTGCTATATTAAGAGTCATCCTGGGGAAAAGGTACCAGTCAGATTCCCCATCTAAAAAGCACTATGGATTTTTAAAACTAAAGTACCACAGAAAAACTCATACATCTGTAAAACCAAGGGAACGCCAGCATAGTGGATAGCTTGGCATCTGGAAATGGGACAGAGCCCTGCTCCTCTTTGTCACCAGCTGGGGCTCAGCTAAATCAGTAGGGATGGAAAGTCATTGCTACCATTACTGGCAACCACCAAAGCTTCCTGGTGATCTCTCTCCAATTCTTGACAGACATATAATTCCTGTCATCAGAAATGGCACTACATGGTACATATTGGCAGTCTCCAGAGACAGCTGCATATCACTAAGGACTGGTTTTCCCTTTCAGCTGTTGTCCTTTCTGGTCAAATTTTGAGGCATACAAGTAACAAACAGAACCACTGCTGCTTTCTGAAGCACAAGTTCTGGGCAAAGAGTGGCTGGAGCTTTCATCCCACCACCTTTCCCAATTCCCCAAAATCACCACAAAGTAAAACGTCACTCCATTTTATTTGAATGAAAAGAAGACCATGAAGATAAGAAATTGAGCAGGGGCAAAACCTACGATGGGAGCTCTCCATCAGGCCTGGCCTGGGCACGGGCCTGGTCACCGGCGGGAGGTGGCTGTGTGCTGAGCACAGGAGCCCCTCTGCTGGGCACGGCCAGGGCCGCGGAGACATCCCTGAGGAGGAGGAGGAGGAGTTCGGGGCCGGGCTCCGCAGCCCTGCCGGCAGAGGCATCGCTGTCCGCCGCGGGACACCCATGGCACCTCCCCGTCCCCGGGGTCACGACATCCCTCTGCGGAGAGAGGCCGCCCCATCCCACAGCGCCCATCCCACCTCGTCACACCCCACCCCATCCAGCCCGGTCCGGCCCCGTGCTGCCCGCGGAGCCCCTGCGGGCTGGGGGCACAGCCGGGCTGTCCTCAGGCCCGCGCCCCCCGGGGCTGGGCCAGCAGCGGCAGGTGCGGGATGGCGAGGCGAGACCACCGGCGCAGCTGCTGAGGCACCCGCAGCGCTCCCGCTGCCCCCGACAGGCCCCCTGCGCCCCAGACAGCAAAGACACCCCTCCTGCGGGTCCTACAAGGTGCCCAACCGTTCCCGCTGGTGTGGGAATGCACAGGGAACAGCACAGAGGCCCGCGGCCCCGGGAGCGGCACTTACCGGAGCCCTGCGCACCGTCCTTGCTGTCACCCTTTCGGCCGCGGCACCGGGCAGGCTGCGAGACGTCCGGGCTCGGCTCCTCCGAGCGGCGGGGCTGCGGCTGCCTCCGCTCCCCGGCTGCCCGTCCGGGCGGGTGGCACGCAGGGACACCCGCTGTATGGGAATGCCGCAACCAGGTTAATCACATCCCTCCTCTCCGCATCACTCCCTCCCCGCTTGCCTCTCGCCCCCTCCCTCTCCATTTTTCATGGACTTTGGAGGGGTGTTTGCCAGCTTTCGCCTATCCATTGAATCCGCTTCTCTACCTTCCAGCTTTGAAGGCGACAAGAAAAACCCCAAACTTGTGTTGGGAACAGTAATCTCGTTTGCAAAGAAAAATCCCTGGAATGGGGACTTATTGTAACGCCTTTGGGCAGCAGACCCAACTGCTGGGCTACTTCAATAAAGGAGCGAACTGCAGCAGAACGCCAGTTGGCTCCTCCAGCACAGTTCTCCTAAATCATGATAGACAGATTGCGTGAAAAACAGGAATTCCAAAGAATTTCCTGCCCTGGGAACAGAAGTTAAGGCTATATTTAACAACATCTGAAGCTGTCAAGAATGCTTTGTGGTTGGATAACAGAGCAGAAAAATGTGAAAAATGCGGACTACTGCTATACCAAATATGGAAATATTGTTACGTCTGGGGTCTAAATCCCATCTGGAAGTACTTACAGCCAGGAAAAGAAAAGACGCCACAACAGAAGCTAAAACTCTCCTCCCTGTCCCCAAATATTAAAGTTCAACGAGGGAATACAATTCAATGGCGCCCAACTTGAGTGAGGGACACTGAACCCAGGGATACACAGGTTGACGGGGTGGGGTTCGCTGTGTGGCCATCCCGTTCGTGGCCTGGATATCGGGCCACTCGGTGCCGCCGGGCATCGCCAGGCTCCCGGGCTCTGCCGCGCCGGGAATCGTTTGGATTCTCGCTCGCTCGCTCGCTCGCACAGCACCAGCAGCACGGAGCGAACCCCGGCACGGCCGGGTGACCCTGCGGGCAATGTCACAGCGCGGGGCAGCCGCGGGCGCTCACGGCGTTGCCGGGGTGCTCGCCCGCCGCTGCTCGCGCAGGTGGCCGGTCGTGGGGCGCCACCAGCACGGCCCCGGGTGCGAACGGCCCCTCCCGGTGACATCCTCGCACTCGGGCGCATCTGAGCGGGGTTAGGGGCACAGACCCCGCGTACGGCGGAGACGTTCCAGCGCCCCCCGCGCCGCCCGGCCGGGCTGGGGACCCCCCGCGGTAGCGCCGGCGGCNCCACATTCCTGGGATGCCGCGAGCGCTGGACGCGGCCGCGGCCCGGAACGCGCGACGTCAGCGCCGCGGCGCACGCGGCGGCCCCGCGCCCTATATAAGGCGGTGGCGCCCGCCGCCGCCTCAGACCGCGCCGGCCGCACTGCTGCTCTGCGCTCTGAGGGGCTCCCGCTGCACAGGCTCTGGACATGGGCTCCGCGGGCACCCGTCCTGCTCTGGCGGCCGCTCTCCTCTGCTTGGCCCGCCTGGTAAGTGCCGCAGCTCTTCCCGCGGTCCGGGAGAGGGAGGGAAAGGAGGCGGGTCGGGTGTCTCCGCTCGTCTCCCGACGCTCACCGGACGCTCCGCTCCTCTCTGCAGGCTCTGGGCTCGCCCTGTCCAGCCGTGTGCCAGTGTCCGGCGGCCTCGCCGCAGTGCGCCCCCGGCGTGGGGCTGGTGCCGGACGGCTGCGGCTGCTGCAAGGTCTGCGCCAAGCAGCTGAACGAGGACTGCAGTCGATCGCAGCCCTGCGACCACACCAAGGGGCTGGAGTGCAACTTCGGGGCCAGCCCCGCCGCCCTGAAGGGCATCTGCAGAGGTAAGCGGCGACCCCGCTCCCCCGGGACGGACCCCGCGTCCCGCGGTGCCGGGGTTCGGTAATTTCGAGCCCATGTATGGTTATGCTCTGTTGTCGGTAGCTTGGCAGAAAGGCACATGACTTCAGCAGTCTGGAATGCGATTCAGTATGTCTGGGCTCCGCTAAACGCACATAAGGAAAAGTGATTCCTGACTAAGTTATTGTTCTGGCCCCGCGTCCCCGGGGGGTTGTAGGGAGCTCCGTCGTACATTGAGTTTAACAGACCAGCAAATACCTGTGCTTAAACCAGCGATTCCCGCCGCTCACTCCTTTCTTTCCCTTCCTATTGATCTCTGCAGCACAGTCCGAGGGAAGACCATGTGAATATAACTCCAAAATCTACCAGAACGGCGAGAGCTTCCAGCCGAACTGTAAACACCAGTGTACGTGCATAGATGGAGCTGTGGGCTGCATCCCTCTCTGCCCGCAGGAGCTCTCTCTTCCCAACCTGGGCTGCTCCAGCCCCAGGCTGGTCAAAGTCCCCGGGCAGTGCTGCGAGGAGTGGGTCTGTGACGAAAGCAAGGATGTGCTGGAGGAGCTGGAAGGCTTTTTCAGCAAAGAGTTTGGTCCGGATGATTCCGAAGGCGAACTAACTAGGAATAATGAGTTAATTGCCATTGTGAAGGGAGGCCTGAAAATGCTACCTGGTGAGTGTGGGCTTATCGGGGTAACAGTTAAGGGAAGGAGGCCAGAGGGTGGCTATATGACTCCTTGGACTCCACGGGAAAGAAAGAAACCTAGTGAGAGGACATACTAAGACTAACCTCTCCTTTTCCAGTTTTTGGATCCGAGCCACAAAGCCAAGCTTTTGAGAATCCCAAATGCATTGTGCAAACAACCTCTTGGTCCCAGTGCTCAAAGACGTGTGGAACTGGCATCTCCACAAGGGTGACAAATGACAATCCTGACTGCAAGCTCATCAAAGAGACCAGGATATGTGAAGTGAGGCCATGTGGCCAGCCCAGCTATGCCTCCCTAAAGGTAAATACAGACTCTTCTGGTGTTCCTCTTCTTTCTAAGCTGCTTCAGGTAGGAAGCAAAGCCTGGAAAAGAATCTCCTGCTAATAATGCTAATGCCTTTCCCTTACAGAAAGGAAAAAAATGTACCAAGACAAGGAAGTCCCCCTCCCCAGTGAAGTTTACTTATGCTGGATGTTCCAGTGTGAAGAAGTACCGCCCCAAGTACTGTGGCTCCTGCGTGGATGGCAGGTGCTGCACACCCCAGCAGACCAGGACTGTCAAGGTCAGGTTCCGCTGTGATGATGGGGAAACCTTCACCAAGAGTGTCATGATGATCCAGTCCTGCCGATGCAACTACAATTGCCCGCATGCAAACGAAGCCTATCCCTACTACAGACTAGTCAACGATATTCATAAATTTAGGGACTAAGTTGTGTTGGGGGTGGGATGCAAAACAGAATTTTGAAGTACCCAGTCATGGAGAAAGGACCTTTGATGGAAGTGGTGCCTTGCCCATTTGAGGGCAACATCGAGATGTTACAGGAGTGCACTGTGCAACTGGACACTAATGCAATAGAGATTTAAGCATACTTAAAGCTTCATAGTACTGGAGCAACTTTACTGCTTCTTTTTGGAGCACCTTATCTAATTATGTACTGTTTTCTGTTTGTAAGTGATCAGATAAATGTTTTGTTCTGGTTATGAAAACTTTCCTATCCTGTTCAATTTAACACTATGCTTCTCCCCCTCCTTCCAGTCTTCTCCCACCCTTTCCCAACTAAGTTGGAAGTTACATTCCTTCCTGAGGTGGGCACTTGTGGGGTGTTCACAGTGGCAGCTATTATGTACCAACTGTAGTTTAATGGCAAACAGAAATCAGTTGTTTTAAAGCTGAGTATTTTATTTATCAAACTGTAGCTTTTTGTTTGGTTTTTTCCCTCTGAGTTTTTTTTATCCCTTCCAGCCCCTGTAATACTGGAATAAGTTGTAAATGATTTTAATTTTATATTCAATGAATTAAAAGAATTTATTTATGGAATTAATCATTTAATAAAGAAATATTTACCTAACTACTCTTAGTAGAGCATTCTGATAGGCAACAGACTTAAATACAGGAAATGCAAGAGGCTTCTGTGAAAACTTTGAATTCTAGAAAGTTTATATTCTCTGGAGGTTAAGTTCTACTGCAGATGCAGCAATGGACTAAAAAGCCAAGTCTAATTCTTTGGGTAAATGATGTTTTGAAGGGGTGTCTGCAGTCTGCAACCCCATGCTCTAGAAAGTATACACAGAAAGAACTTCTGGGCACTGAATGCAAATCGTTGATAGACTGAAATGTTAATTAGACTGTCAGATTATTCAAACTGTCCAGGAATTTGCAACATAAGGTACTTCATTAGAATGCAGTGCATGCACGGTGATGTTGAACATTGGGGTGGAAGTGCTCGTCGGGTCTCATGTTTTTTGGTGGCTGGTTTTTGCAAATTAATGCATTTCTGTGGCAGAGGAATGCTTCCTACAGGCTGCAGGAGGTAGTTTGCTTTCACTAAATTCAAATTAAATGAGCTTGAAGCAATGACTTTTGTTAATCCTAATAACCCAGTGATGAAAAGTAAACATACTGTTAACAAGAGAAGAATGTGAGGAATTTCAAGTACTTGTCCAATGGAGTAGAAAGCAAGGGAGCTACTCTTCTCACTTCCCCTTCCCACTTTTTAAATATGCAACTACACTTTACTCTATGGGACACAGATGACATTTGGCTAAGCAAGGGAGTCATAAGAGGCCTAACTGGCATGCAGTAAGAAAATGACATTTAAAAAAATGAACTAGAGCAGGATCTGAGAAAGCATCTAACACTGTACTCTTCTGGTTAGCCTAAAGCTGTGCTACAGATAAGACTGAAAGGAAACCTGCAACAGGGTATTATTTTCTTCTCTTTGTGTGGGTATTTCTCTGTCAAAATATTCTCTCACGATCTTTAGTAAGAAAGATAACTGCTCATAAAAAACAGACTGATTCTGAAGTTTTAGAATTGTGAAGGGGTATCATCCAGTGTCATTAGTTAAAAGCAGAATTGGTTAAGGGTCAAATTTTTATTTATTACACATAAATACCTCAATAAAATAAATAGCCAAGTCTCTCAGAAACTTAATCTCTGGCAGTTAATGCTTTGCCTGAGAAAATACTGCCCTCCCTCTTTGCTCAGTCAAGTTTTCTCCCTGAAGGCATTCAAAAGTTGAGCTGTTTTGGAATTCACCACCTGGCCACCAGTCTCAGCTGTACCTAAACTTGTCTGTACAGTATTTGTTGACAACAAAAGTGTAAAGCACAAGAAAGCACTTTTGTTTGGATTCTACGCAGATCAAGCACTGAACACTTCATTACATCGGCCGCTTGCTGAGAAACCACCAGATTTACATGTTGGGTTATTGCAGGGAGAGGAGGAGGGATACACTACTCCCAGAACCCAGCAGATGCAGGCGCATTCCTCGCCACCCCCACTGTCACTTACACTTGAATGGCATCCATCTTCACACCAACGTAAGTAACAGCTCCCCAAAAATTACATGGATGTGTAACTATACTGTACACAGAGACTGCACCTGTCTCAGACAAACCGTGGCCCTGCCGACTCCTGCCTGAAATGTGGCTCTAGCCAGGCCCTGGGGTTTACAACCTGCACTTTGGTTTTTCCATGTTTTCCCAAGTAAAGGGGTGGTTCTGTATTCTGCTCACCGGAAAAATGTACTGTTGGGAGAGTAAGGACTGCAGAGGCAGGTCAGATAAACATAAGTATAAAATAGACTAAGTGAAATTATCCTGATTTAAAGGGAGTAAAATGAATCACACTAAAAAATCCAGCAAGTCTTCCAAAGTGGGGTTGTCACACCAACTGATCATCATCTGTATAGTCCTCTCTTCTATTTTGCATTTCACAATTACATGGCAAAACTGCTTTTACAACTGAGTTGGTTTTGCTTTTCCTGGTTTTTGGTAGTCGGGGGGCCACAAAGATGGCCACTATAGAAGGAATCACTGTAAATTTTTGTGTGTCATCTTTGCCCTTGCTTTGAAACCTTTATACCCTCTGTTGTTCCACCAGAACAAAAAAAACCCTAAGTAATAGGTGTGGAATATATAAAGGATTAAAAGCTCAGGTTCCATGAAGGGCAGCAGCAGGGCTTACAGGTAAAGTAATGAGCACAACTATAATTGTATTTCTTGTCAAAAACTAAAATATCAATATCCTGTTTCCAGAGCAATACTAGGAGATGAAGTGTTAGGAACATGACAAATAATGTACACGACAAGAAGCTGTGCATCTGGAGCGAATTCAAACCCTGAAAGTAAAGCCACCAGCACCGTGTGCAGCTCCCTGGAGCCGGCAGAGCCGCGGGAGCCCGGACACGCCAGGAGGGAGAGTGGCAGTGCGGCAGCCTCCAGCGCAGGTTCCGGCACTGTTCCCTCCGCAGCAGCCCTGCTCCAGCCATTCCCTCCGGCCGCTCTCTTGTCTGCCCCGGCCCTTCGGCTGCCCCTTCCCAGCCGCTGGCACTGGCACGCCGCACCGGGAACTGGGCACTCGGCCGAATTCGCTGCTGCCGCCACAAGGAGCGTTTCTTACACTACAGGTTTAGGACCGAAGGAATGCGTAGCCTTGTATTCCACGCACTTAATTACAAGGGCTTGATAGTGGTAAGCGCTATAGTATCAAGGTTACACGTAAAATCTTCCGTACTACTGAAGGCAACACAGTGAAGACAAAGTTTCAGCATCCCTAAGTGCTCCATGACAGGAAACAAAACAAAAGCAGGAACACACAGACAGACTTCCATGACTACACGAAGTCCTTATGGGATGCGGCCAGCTCGCTCTCCTGAAGCAGCAGCAGATGGAGAAAAAGCTGATATCGTACTGACAGTGGGACAACCGAGCTACTTCTTAATCCTTGCAGGGCTGTGAGAATCTCTGAATCCACACATCAATTACTGCAGAGCCCACGGCAGATGAGCCCCCTGGGCTGCCTGACCCTCCAGAGGACACTCACTGTCTTGGAACAGGCCCATCTCCCCGCTACTCGTGGGCAGCCACTGTGTTACGCAGGAACAGGCAGTGACCCTGGGATTGCTGCAGGAGGATCACCAGTCCACTGAACCTGCATGAATCCCTCACAAGTCTTGAGGACTGAAACAAAAATGTTTGCAGAGGGCATTCATTCACGGTTGGAAGTCAAACCTACCTATCTACCCAGACGCAGTTAAATGTGTCATACCAGAGGCTTGTTCTTGCCAGATGCTTGCCCTTGTGGGCTGATCCTGCAGAAATGCATGTGCAAAATTTAGCTCACTTGTTTAATCAGTGAAACCATTTCGATGCAGGGTCCAAGTGCTCAGCACACAGCAAGGGAAGGCTGTATAGTTTTACCAGCTGCTCTGCCTCAAGCCAGTTTCTTTCACATAGACATGTCCCCGTTTTCAGCATCAGTTTTTTCCTCCATATTACACAGCCACAAATAAAACAGCACACAGAAACATGGAGATGTCAGAGTGAAAGCAGTAACATAAAACTAGCTTTGGAGATACCAAGCAATGCACTCCAATGCATAGACAACTGCATTGAACTGCAGTGATGAGACCTGCTGTCTACAAAATACAAACCCTGCAGAAAAAGACTCCAACCAACAAAATGATTCAATAAGCATGTATCTGTCATCCTGCAAAGACCAAACATCAAGACACTGAATAGATGGCATCCACTATGCTATGGTTTTCCCCCCATAAAACTACAGAGTTATGACTTCTATGTACACAATTTATATTGGAGAAGATCCTGAAAGACCCCAAGGCACCATTCACATAAGCAACTTCATCTGTCTTAAGTATAACCACTTACAGGATGGAATGTAGCAACCATCCAGGAGGAAAACATTACACAATCTTTTGTAAGTTTTCATTTACTCAACAGAAGAAATTCAAAGGTAGGGTACACACATTTACCCAGATGGGAATCCAGCTGGGACGTGTACACTAACAACTTCACCTTCTGACGAATGCAGTTTCAATCAGAATGAAGTGACTCCATTTAAGTACAAGTGAAACAGTCAGCAGTGTAGCCCAGCACTGTTTTGAGACCACCGAATGTCAGATCAAAAGAAGCCCAGTATACCAGCCAAGTCAAAGACACCAGTTTCTCTGAAACTATTCATGTCCTTCAGCATCTCAAACCACTCAGGTTAGATCCTACTTAGTTCATTAACTTGACAAAATCAGACATCAAGGTCTCATGGCTGTAAAACCAGCAAGCCTATTAAGAACTTGAAACAGGAAAATGTATTCTCTACAAAGGCAGATGGTGCTGTAGAGGAACAATGCCACTAAAATCAATATGAATGCCCAAGCACAGCTGAAAATAGAGGTTGGGAAAAAAGGTCAACAGATACCACTGAGAATTTAGATCACAGAATCACTGAGATGCCAAGTTGGAAGTGACACAACAGGATCATGAAGTCCATATCTGGGCCCTGCGTAGCAAACCCCAAGACTCACACTGTGTGTCTGAGATTATGATGCTGTGACCACCTCCCTGGGGAGCCTTTTCCAGTGCCCAGCCACCCTCTGGGTGAAAAAGCTTTTCCTGATATCCAGTGTAAACCTCCCCTAGCACAACTTCAGGCCGTTCCCTTGGGTCCTATCACTAGTCAGGAGAGCAAATAGCTCAGTACCTGCCCCTCCTCTTCCCCTCACAAGAAGTTGTAACTGCAATGAGGTCTCCCCTCAGTCTCCTCCGTGCTGAACAGACCCAGTGCCCTCAGCCGCTCCTCATACAACTTCTTGGGGCCCTTCACCACTTTTGTTGCCCTCCTTTGGACACTCTCTAATAGTGTGGTGTCCTTCCAATACTGCATTACTCAAAACTGCCCCCAGCACTTGAGGTAAGGCCGCCCCAGAGCAGAGCAGGACAATCTCCTCCCTTGCCCGGCTGGCGATGCTGTGCCTGATGCCCCTCAGGACACGGCTGTCCCTCCTGGCTGTGTGAAAGTGATGGGGACTTCTTGGCAAGCTTTTAATGCCACCCATCCATACTTTTTTGTTAGTATCTATTTGACTTTTTACCCCACTTTAGCGCAGCTCCATTCCCTAGTGGCACTCTTGGCAAAACAGACAAGTTCTGGATCTACAACAGACCCAGGAGAGAACCTGGATGCAAGGAGTGGAAAGGCAAAAACAGCTTTCGCAGTCGTTTCCTCCCTCTCCTTGAGGCAGAACAGGTACAATGGGAAGAAAGTGGCAATGTGCTTTTAAAAACATTTTTGCTTTTCCACCAGCTGGAATGATGCAGGAACCAGCCAGCTCCCATTGTAGTAATTTACTCTCTAAAGACTCCCTCTCCCTTCTCATTTCTATCCCTCCTTCTCTGGCAGATTATTTTGAACTCATTCTGATTTCTCATGCAACCGCATGAACAGCTGTGCTGATGCAGCTGATACAAAAAGAAGTCTTATGCAAATGGATTAGATAAATACAAGGACTATTGTGCCAGTTAAAAAAAAAAGGAATTAAATCTACCGTTTCTATCATGAGTTCATAAAGACTTCCCCTTACCCCAAAGGTAGGCAAAGCTGCTAGTGGCTTTCCATATTTTATCACGCTATTGATTTTTCCTGCTAAAGTGCCTAGTATAGTAAGATAGCCTGAAAATGCTTTCCTGCCGGAAGAGTTAGTAGAAGAGAAATCAGGCCAAGCCAGGGGAACTTTGCTTCTAAAGCAACAACAAAAAAGCTATAATGCACAGGCCCATTGAGGGAAAGAAGCTCTCACAACAAAAGCATCGCTAGCGCAGTCACTGTACCATGGGTCTCTGAAACCTGCTGGGGCACAGTGAGAACACACTTCTGTTATCAAATCACAGACAGTCAGCAGAACAACTCTCTCTCTTTTCACCTGGTTTTACAGGTCATCTGTAACTTCCCTTTCAGTTTCATTATTTCTTTTGAGTTATTTTTGCTGCCATTTCTTGTCTTGCATACGTGTGACTTCTATTTCACCACAGATTTCCAGCAAATAAAACCATATGCACTGCCATAGCAACATTTTAATACAAACACAGTGTAATCTTTGTTCACTGAAGTACACAGTTTTCTCTTATTAACAGAACCTGCATCTGCATACAGTTTAACTGAATGTCATAGCAACAACATAAACATAAATTCAAGATATTTTTTCCTTTGGAGGGCAGAAGAATAAATGTTTTCAGGAAAAGAGTGTGGGACTTTAAGCAGAATGAAATGTTTGTGACTAAACAGGGCCTTAAGTTACATCATCACAGCTGTATATTTACCCTTGGAAAGCCTGCTCTTGCATGGTGTTATACATTCTCAGCTCCTACAGATGTCAACTGAGAACAGCCGGATCTGGCAGGGGCAAGGACTGAGTCCCAGCTATGCTGATAACACAACACATAGCTGGCACCTGTTATCAGCACTTCCATGAACTTAGAAGTCCATGTACAGCTTCAGACTAGAGTCCATGTTCTGCACTGTAAAGAGTTTTACCCTAATGCATAGTAAAACAGCACTGTTGACTGGAGTAACAAAAAACTCGTCCAGCATGTCTCTAAAGACCAGTGCTAGCCACACATTCTGTGGCATAACCCTCCTTTCCTCTACGGATCAACAATTCCTAATGCCAAGATAAATGCAGCAAAACTTAGAATTCGAATGTGTTCATTCAAAACTGAGCTGTTACGCTGACAGGGGGCAGAACGTTGTTTACCCATGACAACTCAATTATGCCTCATACCCCCAGGAAGTTATACAAAAAAGGAAAAGAACCAAGTTCTCTCCCATGACTGACTCAGTCCTACCTCCCAGCTATTGCTGTGTGCTTAGCTATGATCTATTTTTGTCCTTTAAGGTTTGTGAAAGGGATGACATCATTAAGCTTTTAATTTTTTTAAGGAGTGTGTTCATTCAAGACAAGAGCCTTTACTCTTTGTACGCTGACAGCCCTTCAGCTCAAGCATGCTGAAAGGTCGAAACATTAGAGGAAACACTGTAAAAACGCTACACAGAAATAGCTTGTTCCTTCTGTGACAAATAGTTTATAAAGGAAAATAAATGAGTAAGCATAGTAGGCATAAAATCAAGCACTCACTGCAAGCTGGTGTTGAATGACAAAGATTAAAACAACATCACAGAGTTTTCATTCAGACATGATCTGTTCTGAATCAAGGCAGAGTCCTGTAGGGATCTGTGTGTAATATGACTACAACAGTGTGTTTTCAAAATGGACAGAACTGAAGGCTTCAAGGCATTCTCAGCTCCAGGTCTTAAATTTCTAGTGCTTGACCAGAATTTTAAATATACGGAAGATGCTTTTTCTCTCTTCAGTTTATTACAAGGTGCTTGTTCCAGGTTGAGTCACTCAGAAAGAAATTAAAAACTTTCCTTAACTGCCTATGAAAGTATTAAAAAACATCTGCCTAGCCAAAGAGTGCATAGATGTTGATTAAATCAGTAACCTCATTATTATGAATTACCACTAATATGAGGAATTTTGATTTCTTATTATAAAGAAAAATTGAAAAAGCTTAGAAAAACTGACTAAAATATTTGAATTGCATTTTGGTTTGTATTTGATGAATCACCACTGTTCAAACTAGTGTAACTAAAAATAGGTAAGTAGCAACCTAGGAATGAATGGCAAATGCTACCAAGGCCTTTTACTCTCAGTTTGACTGAACTCTGGAAGATGACTCCCAGCTTTGTCTGGGAAATTTCAGTTTTAGTAACCATCACAGGAATGCTCCTTAATAACTTTAAAAAGCCTTCTTTAAGGTAGAGAAGGATTTAAATCTGAAGCATAGACTTAACAGCATCTTCATTTAAAGATAAATTATGTTGTGTTTGACTCACAAGGAAGCTTAAGGTAGATTTATGTAAGAAACCATCACAGGCAAACCCTTTCATACTATTAATGAAAACCCCCAAGGGCACAGGGAAGTAATGCAAATCACAAATCTGTGCTCCTCAGCCAAAGACTAATCACACACACATGCAGATCAACACTAGTATTTGCAGCACTCTCATTTTCACTGTGTTATGAATCCAACAGAAATGCCATGCTTTTACTCCAGATGAAACATTTTCTGGCAAATGAACTGTGGCAGTTTTGCTGTTCTGCTCTTTTACTGGTATTACTATGAATGAGTTCAAGACAGGTCTAAAGTAATTTGTGGCTACCAAGTCAGTGTGCAGCAATCACTGATTAGGAAAAGCTTATTCACTTTCACTGAACTGAATAAATATGAAAGCAGCACCTATAGCTAGGAATCCTGGTCCTTTAGAAAGAGTTAAAAAAACAAATGTTGAAACAAGAGGTGGGCAGAGGACCAGCAATGACTAAGAAAGAAAACAGTGCACAGGTGGCTACTGCCAGGCAAGAAGAAAAACCTTCCTGTTTTACCAGAGGTTGCAAAACACACAAGAGAAAGGACACACGATACCACTGGGAGAAAAAACAGTGTGTGACTACAAAGGTCTGATGCTCAGTCCAAACTTCAGTAGTGAGATGTCATGGCAAACAACTTTTTAACTACAATTTATTTGGAAAGGGAAAAAAAAAACCTTTCCAAAACCTTGAAAATCGCAAAAAATCCTCTCCGTGCACCATGGCTGGTGAGGACCCAGCAGCCTGGAGCCCTGAAGCCCAGACTGAGAGTCACGAAGCCTGAGTCCTCTCCTGTAGTGCTCCCACAGCTCCTGTTACCTCCACAAGTTCCTTCACCACTTTCTGTTGTGTTTCTACCTACAATATCAGCACTGGCAGAAGAACGCTTATTACTGAAATACCACCTTCATGGCAATTCAGCACACACTGCAGCCCACCATCACACAAAGGTGCTTGTCTCAAGCAGGAGACAGAGACTGTGGAACTTCAAAGGCAGCAACAGAGAGCTGTTTAGAGTGATTATGTCCTGAAGACTTTACAAACACAGGCTTGGCCAGACGCTTGCAAAACTAAGGCAAAGGCTGATGCTGATTCCTGAGAATGCCCTGGTGCAGTGGCAAGACTGACTCACCTGGCTTGCACTGCTTGTGGCATTGCTGTTCTCATCCTCCAACAGACCCCACAGGCATGGGGGACTTGGATACAGGGATAAGGGGTCTGTTGCCTAGGAATCTTCTCAGAAGTCAACAACTGTCACCAGACAGTACAGTACGGGAATTTTTTTCCTTTACGATTTGTTTTCAAGTAGGTAAATTTAGCTGATATGCCAATAAGTATTTACAATACATAACTTCAGTAGGTACTAGGAATATGAGATGCATAACACAAGAACTCTTTGGAAGTCCAGCATTATTTGCATTAGTGCCAGCCTATGCATCCATTTCTATGGATTTTAAAACCCATGCTAATTTAGAAGATCTGGAGAGAAGACTAAACACACAGCAACATGCCACCCTGAAAACACAGTCTGACTTGTCCATTAACACATGAAACAAGATGCAATCAAGTAAGGAACAAAAAAATGTATTGCACCAAGCCCCAAAATGTCACCAGAGAAGATTAAAGTCAAAAGTAACATAAGACCATTTTCAGCAGCATAGTGTTACACAGAAATACTGTAAAAGGAAGTTGGTCTAATGAAACAACTGTGCTTTTTTTCCCAATAAATTTAAGCATTAAGACTCAAATCCACATATAAATAGAAATATGTGATCAGACATTTAAACCCAAAAATTTGGCACTGAGTCGGTGAGGAAAAAAGGAAAAACAATGGTGCAATTAAAGACTGCAATCAAATTAGAATATATATTTTTTTTTCTGGAATCACAAGTCCTCATCTTTTTATTTACATCCCTAAATATGCATTATTAAATCCAAAAATAGTTGAGCACTTTGAGAGTGCTATCTTTAGTAAAGGAAGTTAAGCCAAACCTCTAGGAACTTAGTTGCATTAAAAAAATTTAATTAAATAACTAAGAAAAATATAAGCTCATTCCACCCTCCTCTCTCAAAGAGCTGTCATGAACTGTCCCGAATCTCCCCTTCTTCCACAGATGAAAGGGATGAGCTTTCACTGTCTGAGTTCTCTGCAGGTTCACTGCCATCTGAGGATATAGAACACAAAAAACAAACAAGCAATTAGTTTCAGCAATGTCGTCTGTCATCAAACAGAAGCAATTTCGTATCTTCTTTTCCTTTTAATCACAGTTTCCTTTCGGGCAGCTATTTTCATAAGACATAACCAGCCTCCTAACATGGGATAAAGCCCTGGATAGAACCTTGTTAAAGGAGAAAGCAAGACAATGTTGAGGATTCTTTTTAGCTTTTAAACCTCGGTCTTTCAGTCAAGTAGGAAAGCAGAGTATTTATCCCCCACAAAACTCTTCAACTACTGAGAATTTAAAATTATTCTTTTGGCTTGTTTTAAATATTGTTTTATGGGATGCTACAGACATCCATCACAATTGTAATGAATTATAAATAATTGACACTTTTCTAAGCATTTCAATTAAGATGTGGAACTACAGACAAATTCTAAATGGAAATGCAGAATTAAAATGATGTAGCTTTTGTGCTTCTTCCACATGTTCCAGTAACCCAAATAGCTATGTAAATCCATGAGCTAAGCCTGATGAGGTTCAAAGTGCACAGTACTTTGTGCTTTAGAGCATGGCTACTGTGCTCTGCTGAGATCATACAGTGAAACTCTCATCTCCAAAACTGGTCTTCAGTCTCACACCCCATGGATCCTTCTTTAACAAGCACAGACCCTGGTCACCTTGTACTGAGGTCACCAAATGCCACTGGCTGGTGACACTCAAGCAGCACAAAAATAAACTACAGCAAAGCAGGCCCATGATTCACACTTTGTTCTCACTGTTATTTTCAGTATTTGATCTATGAATTTAAAGATGTTTTTGAGCATTTAGTATCAGAGGCTTCATTAACAGAATGTTATCAAAAGGCAGCTGATGAAGTATAGTTCCTGTCTTGTCAAGATAAGTTCTACAGCTGGCAAACATGGATAATACATAGGACACAGTGTGCACCTGTACAGTTTCCAAGGAATTTGTTCAAGAAAATAGAAGCATTTCACCCAGAAAAATCAGAGGTCACATTTTGTCTACATGAAATCTAGTGTATAATCAATTAACATTTATATGCCAGATATGTACCGAGTAATGCACAAAGTAAGGACATTTTTTGCCCCTAAGTCCTGTGAAAGCTTCTATAATCCCCTACTATCTTCAGCCATGACTGACCTTGTATGCTGCAATCAGAGCACCTGTAGTTTTTGATATTAAGCAAGTCAAGCATCAAAACATCACATAAAGGAATGTGGCAATCTTCCGACTCATAGCAAAGCTCAACAGACAGATTTTAGCTTTACTTTTGTCTGTTATGGTAAAATTTAAAAGGAATTATAGATTGTCTTCACTCAAAAAGAGCGTATTTGTATGGTGCTTATAGCATTGCCTACAAATTAAGATTGCCCAATCCTTCCCACCATAAAACTGTCTGCAGTTTACTTATAATGTAAAATTTAAACTCTGGGTATCCAAAGTTTTTCAGAGGGAGTTTCCTTCCTCAATCCTTGTTTTCCTTATGTAGTTGAAAGTTTCAGCCAAAATACTTCAGCCATTTCTGAAAATAAGGATAGGAGAAATAGGACTTATTCAATTCTAGCAGTTTCTCTTTGAAGGTATCCAGCTCCAGCTCTCCCTCAGTCCTTGGTGTTTACTATTTGAATCTCAGGGAGAATGATGATCTTCCCTCAGCATGTGCCTGTTGCTGTGGCTATGAAAACTTGCCTCTATTCTCCCTGGGGAAGGGGGTAGATCTGAGATTGTTCAGAAAGGGAACAGTATTTTAGCAGTTAAATTCCCACAAGACTTTGCTTCTTGTTCTAGCCTGTGTCCCTTGCACATAGGGTCAGCAGGGTTATGGCAGTCTGAGCCCCCATGCTCAGCAAACTCCCTGCCAGACATCCACTCATCAGTGTGGCAGCTGTTTGCCTGGAATGCAAAGGGAGGTCAGCTGGACAGGCGCTCCGAGTGGGACAAGTGTCCCTCTGGGCGTGCCAGGAGACAGAGAGTAAAGGCAGCATCAGTGGGAACAGGATAAGAAAGAGCAGGATGGATGGCTTGGGAGGAGAGGGCTGCTGATAGAAAAAGCCATACATGGCAAAGGAACTGGACACGGAAGATGCTGTAGCAGAAAAGTCACTTCCTGGGAAATGGGACAGGGCTAAAATACTTCTCTGATTACAATAGACTTCTCTCTGGACAGTTTGGAGGTTAACCTAAGATTTGCACTCTCTGTAATTATCTGTGAATGCAACTACTAAAACAACCTGAAAACTGGGTTTTCTTCTCCTATATTCTGTAAAGATGACATACAGAAGAAGAGTACGATGATTGTGACACACTAACTAAAGCGATACTTTGTCTTCAGGCAGAGTAACGGCAACAAGAGTTCTCCAACTTTTATATTCATGTTGTAGACATGCTTTTCCTCAAAGAATCTAAAAATACTGTCACAGGCTTCCACTCCTAACAAAAAAAATACCAAGAACACAGGGTCCAAAACTAAGTCAAGGCTGAAGTTGATTACCAATATTTTAATCAAGATGTCAAAAGGTTATGATAAAAGTTGTGAAAGTCATGATATTTTTGCCATTAGCTGTAACTTCTGCTATGTTATACCCAAGACACCTCAACAGGGAGCTATTAAATTCATTTTAATGGAATCTACAGAAACAGCTAACACAACAACAAAAATCAGTGGTTCTGAAAACCTGAAATGGCTGTTAGTGTTCTCAGAATCCCTGCAGGGATGACTACTAATCAAATGATTCCTGCAGCAGAGGAAGGTTACTGTGCTTAAGACATACACTTGCACTGCGCTGTGACAGAGCTGTTGGCACTTCCCAGCTATTACTGGCTCTCCCTTCCCCTTCTCCTCTGCCTTTTTACAGAGTCAGGTAGGTGCTGCAGCAGCATGACCTCAAAATACTGTTGTTCAATCAACACTTACTTGAATCTATACCCTTAAAAGGACAACCTCTCTATTAGCTCAGGAGACAAGGACAACAATCCTATACAGACTAAGTATATGAGTCAATCAACTGTAATTCCCTCCTGACCACTAAATCATAGGGGTACAGCTGACTACTGAAAAGCAAGGGTCCTAGATCAAGAAATAATGCATAAACTCAAAAGCACCCAGCTTTATGTACTCCAGTGGCTGTATGTGCACCCCCAGGGAGCATACAGGGCCCAGTTACTCAGCCCAGACTACCTTATCCCCTGGTGTGCTGCCTCAGTCTCAGAAGCCCTTACAGTGCACAGCAAAAGGAATTTTTGCATGCCATGTCTTTGGGAGCAGATTGCTCTCACTTAGTGGATCACTTAGTGTAATCTAGCCAGAACAGCCAAGATCCATGGAGGTCTAGGACCCCTGGTACAGTATTTTCAGTCCTGTATCTAATCAGTCAAATGATATACATATAGAGCCATGACTGAGCTGCTGCAGAGAAACAGTAATTGCAAATGTATCTCAAAGTTTTTCCTCAAAAATCTGTGAGAATTAGAGACTGGCCCACCACGGAAAAGTATGGAATATGATAACTAAGATGACTAGATGAGGGACTAGCAGATGAGAACTGATTCTCTGTTTCAGCAGCTGCAGAAAGAGATGCTGCGACATCAAGTCTTTATACTGGGGAAAAACATGGAAGTGAACTTAAAAACTAAAAGCAAATTCCTGCTAGATTTGGATTCTCTTCGAAATTAACTCCAAAATGAAAGTTTTCCCTCAACAAAATAACTTTTAAAAGATAACACTGTGCTTTTAACCCGTCCAAAAAGCTACTTTGTCACTGTAATTTCTAATAACTATCTTAAAATTCAGAACTATTTGTCCAGTGTTAGAAGCTATGCTAGAAAGTAATGGAGAATGATTCCTCTGCATGATTAGCAGGCTTACTTAAAACTCATCTTCCCCAGACAGCCTGACTCTTTAGAAATAAACAACCCTGCCAAACTTTGCTACATTAAAAAAATTAGTGTAAGGTCTGAAAAGTTGTTTTACCTTAGAGGCTAAAAATATATAAAAACTCCTGTAAAGCACCAGTAAACAAAGTTAGAAAAAACACATCCAATACAGCTCATGGATGTATGCCATCAGTCAGCAGCTTTAATACACAGCATTCATAATAGCTTTTTTAATAGCAATCTTTCAAATAACTTCAAAAGGAAGCACAAGACATATTGCTCATTCTTGACATTATTGGTAGGTATATCCTTAACTACTGTTTATATAACTAAAATATCCAAGTATAACCTAACAGGAAATAAATACATGCTCACCTTGGCCAAGGACCACCATGTCATTCTTCAATGTTTTCAAGACCACAAATAATGTTGGATACTCAATTATTACTTTGCCTTTCAGATTGTCTAAGAGGCTTCTACTGGCATCCAGTTCATTGTACCTTAAAAATAAAAGGAAGTTTACTTCGGATTTTAATATTAGCAATGACATAATGTACATTTGCTGGGGGGGAAAATAAGTAGAAGGCTTTCTGGCATTTCACATAATTTTCAGGTGATACCACCTTCAGAAGAACTATTTTATAATTCAAATTATATATCCAGTCTTATTCTCCAACTACATACTTTTTTTAAACCGTCCTAACATCTAAGAGTCAAGAACAAAAGGAGAATGTAAATCAAATATCTCTAAGGGCTGAAATGTTTTAGTATGTCCTAATGAATATCTTCAGCATATCAGATACATACAGGGTTATCAAAATCGATACATTTATCACAATCTTATTCTAAATTAAAATAACATTTAATATTCTATTGATAGGCTTTAATACTACAAGTTTAATTTAGATGGTTAGTAGTGTACCTCATCTATCATGTTTGCTTATGAATTAGCAGTGAAGCCCTGTGAAGATAAAATAAAAAGCTTATCTGAACAACCACTAAAGCACAGGTATATGGGAAGCACTTAGAGCTCTGTTTTTGTAGGAGATAAACCCTTGTTCTAGTATAGGAGCATTGCAGCAAAAATTTCTAAAAGATGCCACAATACTCCTGTTATGCCAGAGCAAATCTCTGCTTATAGCACCATCAATAATAAGCTCCCTGTAGAAATCCCCACATATGTGTGTGCTCCAGAGGAACATGACTCGGATGTGCAATCCTTTTCCAGGAAAGGGCTCCTCTTCACCCCAGAGGGTGAAACCAGGTACGTAACAAATGATACCACAGTAATGAAAAGCAAACTGAGCACCCTCTCCACAATTCTCTCTCAAACTGTAGTGCTTTCACACAACTCTCTAACTAGAAACCTGGACGTGGGATTTTGAGGAAAGGAATGGGTATTTCAAAGGCCTCTGAAAGAGGGGCTCTGTTGCTTTCACTTGCTGTAACTGTGGCATCCAAAGGATGCTCTGATATTATTACTCTGCAATCTGAGTTATGCAATTCTTTCAGTAAGCAGCATTATTAAATTACCGCTAAGCTATTGTATCAGCTCACAGCAAATGAAGTTCAAAACCAAAATATACTGTAGGCAGTATGTGGAGTATTTCCCATAGCTGCTCTACCTCCTCTGATTATTAACATATTATGCAGTTGTGTTTTCTTTTGCCAAAACGAACACAGGATAGGTGAAGGAAATTATATACTTTATGATTTATAATAATGTGCGATTAAAAGCAGTACACTGGGAGTCAGTACACAAGAAGAATATTGAAGGTAAACCAGGAACTGAGTTCCTGGGATTTAAGAGAAACTTAGTTTGAGCAAAAATTCTCTCATACTCAACTTCAAATCATCATGAAAACATTTGGTTTCATGTTTCTCTCAAGCCAAAGTAATTACGACCTCTTCTTACTGAAACCCTTTAAAAGGGATAACAGTATATTACATTTCTTTTTGAATGAATGCATTCATAACTTGTGGATTGACACACATAAACAGAAACATATTTACTGCTTTATTTACACTACTCTAAATGCAAAGTATGGCAATACCTTTCCTTTGGCAAGCACCTCAACACATTCCTTTCTGGTTAAGCAAACATTTACCACCAAGAGGCTAAAGTAATTCACATGCCACAATACACTTTCCATTATCTCATATTTTAGATGAAACATCTTTAGCGTCCAGCTTGGCACAGGATAAAACATTTGTTCTTAAAACTATTTTACGACAGTAAATTACAGATGTGTTAGATCACAGAGTCAGAGCTTTATCTTTTTTTGTTGAAGTAAATTTTATTGGTTGACAGTGACAGAGAAAACATCTAAATTTTTAGTGCATAAGGTTGGCTCTAAACTTCAGGAATAATATAACAAAAGTGTTTAATCCTTCTCTTATTTAAACTTGTCTGTTACTGTACATGCTATCCAAAAGATCTCGGTCTACCACATTCTCTACTTCATACACAAGTGCAAGTTGAGGTTTTCTGCTAATCCACCTGTCAGGCTCTTCCTTGACTGTGCGTGCTTAAGAGATCTCAGAAGAAAACGATTATTTGTCACATCAATTCCAAAGCCTAATAAAGAACAGCTCCTGAGCAAGACTGATTTTTCAGGTTACCTCTGAAAGACCTTGTAATGATAAAAATCTTCCCAATTTCATCCCAGAACTAGAACAAAGTCATACATCAGAAGGTGAACAAGGTGAACAATAGAGACCTATGGGCAAAAGAAGGCTGTCCTGTACGGTTTAACCAGAAGGCAACACACATACACACACACACACACACACACACACACACACACACACACACACACACACACACACGCGCTCTCAAGTTTTACTTATCAAAATTTGGAGGAAAATTACATTTTTACAAATCTCATAACTTCCTGTAGTGGTTATTCACCAGGATGAGCTGAGAATGTAGGGTAACACTGGAACAGCAGACCCTTCCGTGGATGCATGGTAAATTGGTCTCACCACAAGCAGGACACTGAACAGGGAGAACCTGACAATCAGATATTACCAAATATTCTTTTATCACCAATTTTACCTACTTGTTTTCTATCACTGGGGCCATGTAGACCGCTTAGGAAGAACCCATAAGGAGCTGTAACCTTCTTCAAACCCGTTGTTCACTGTGCATTTCAACTGATAGCCCAATAAAATGAAGAAAAACCAGCGTAAGTCTTTCCTTTCATGCAGGCTCTTCCTTGCCCCAGGACTCGCTGCAGGAACCAGCTTAACTGCGGGTGTCATCCTAAAGCAGCTCCTTCATGCCAGGCTGGATTTGAGATAAGCCTGGCTCCAAACTGACCATGCCAACAAAACCATTGCCTTAACATCTATCTTCACATCTTTCTTTTAAACCTCCCCCTGTGCTTTCTTTTTTCTCGCACTGTCCCATTCACACAAGTTGTCTGCACTATGGCTTCCCAATCCCTGTATTCGGCAGGACTTCTCTTTGCATCTTCCCTCTCAATCTTCTTTCCTCCCTAGTATTTACTTTCCACATATTTTCTCTCTCCCTTCCTTACATTCCCTCAGCCTCCCTGAACAACACCCACCATCGAATAATACACTTTCCTGATTATTTTCTTGCCCCAAGCATAGCTTTATGCCCATGGCGCAAAGCAATAAATAGGCCTGGAATTTTTCTTAATAAGAAACGACTCCATTTATAAGGACTACAAAGAGATGATCTTAGCAGACAACAGCTTTTGACTTTAACTGGAATGAAATAATAATAACAACAGCTTTTTGAAGAACCAAAATTAAATAGAATTTGCCTGCTAGCAGGCAGTTTAAAAGCCTACTAAAATTGTGACAATTGAGAAAATTTAGCAAGATTCAGCAATCCCACATCAGTTCCCATATGAATTGTAATATTTGCTCTATGAACAGTTTTGTTACCTTTCACAAAATACTGAAATTAATGTGGCTCTGCACTTCTGATAGCATCTGTGAGCTTCTGCAAAGGCTAGTTTCACTATCTATAGTCATTCCACCACCTTCCAGGAATTCAACAATTCAGTCTCCTAATCTGTCTCCCACAGGCAGGAATGCCACATTAGGTCACTGCATCACAACAAGTTCCTCTCAAATGGAGCCTGTGGCTATCATCGGAGTGGCGTAACTTGTCTCCACGAATTCAGACAGCAGGAAATTCCCTGCTGATCAGGTTTTCCTGAATGTCATCTACAGGAACTCCGATTTTAATAATAATAAAGAATCTGCTGTCTGGAATTAAAGATAAATTGTAGCCATGTTATTTCTTTAGTTTGGCCTTCTAGACACTGAAAAGAGAACAAACAAGTTTTAGCCATCTACATAATTGTAAATATTACCAAAATGCGTATTTGTATAACGACAGTCATGATTTCTCTGTGAGAGAGATCAGCTAAACTGCTTGCACATATTTTACACAAAGATGATTTTTCTTCCTAGAACTGAGTGGAAACATCGAGGTATTTACTTGGCATAACTCAGATACAATAAATCACACTATCTATTTTGGGCCTAGTCCTAAAAATCCACAAACAAACTTAGGCTAACTTATGGGAAGATTGAAAAGATTTTTTTTCACCAGACCAAAGAGGGTAGCATTTCCTAGGTATCTGCATATGCCTAGAAGGGGGCAAAGACTGGGTACAGCATTTAAAGTCTCTCCCAAGCACTCATTCTGAAGTGCTGCAGTACAGCAAAGATAATAACTAACAGATGGACTTTCATTCCTAAGTGGTGAATAACCTCTTTGTGTGGTTATGATTTGGTGAACATGGAAGTAGGGAAATGCTCTCTTGAATTAGGCATGAAAGGAAAGTTATATGGCAGAAAGCAAATACAATGTATTGAAATAATGCACAGTATTTACATTTAACTTTGTCACTGCAATTCTGACAATTCTAAAAAACCTAAACCAGTGAATTTTATCAGTCTAGATACAAGAAAAAATTAGAAAACTCAATGAGCAAAACAACTGAGATTGTAGAAACAAAGAAACAAGCAAATTACTTGCCATAACACTTCCTTTATAACTAACTCTTATCAACAGCAAAACAACATGAAAGAATACTGTGCCTGAACACCCTTCCAAGGAAAGAGAATGAGAAGCTAGTTCAAGCTGATATTTTAATATGAAAAAAAAATTATCCTACAGTTTACAGAAGTATTTAAAACATTCTAGCTCCTCCTTCCACTCTTGGTTATGTTTCTTGTCCTGACCTAGGACCTCCATAATTTGCCTCAACAAATGTTCACTAACCTCTCTTCCAAACTACTGATACCTGCATAACTTAATCAATACCAGTACAGACCAGATGCCTGTGCAAACCCTTTTCAAGTCAAATCTTAGGTAACATTTCTATCAAAAATGTGCTTTTTCTGGGAAAAAGAAAAGAAAATAAGGACAAGAAACCTTCTCTTACTAACCATTTGGACCTCAAGTCATGCTAGGAACCAACTAAGGAAGTACAAAAAGAAAAGCTGCCAGCATACCAGGAAAGCCTCATGGACATCATCGCCATCTCCTAACTACATCTACATTCACAGAGTACATAAAGGCACATCCAATTAATGAGAAAAACATGAAGCTGTTCCTTTTTCTTTCATGGACTGTAAGGGGCTCTACCACTAGAGAAGTCCAAGAACTGTTGAAAATTCAAGTGTAAACTGGAGAAAAGAAAAACTGAATTCACAAACCCCTTTTCATTACAAACGTATTTCAGAGAGTCTAAACATCCTGGAAGGAAAAGAAATACCCAGGTGAAGACAGCAGGAACACCAACTGTCACCTAAATTATCTGACACAATAGCAGATGTCCAAAAAGATTCATTGGTTTGTTCACGTCTACCCTAGAAAATATACAAAACAAGTATGTCACCATAGGAGCACAAAGCCTGTCCTTGTTTAAGCCTCTTGAGAATGAGGCAATTGCACAAAAGAAAAAAGCACATTAAACAATAAAAGTTGTTTAATGACGGTAATGGAAAAATATATCAATTGATGGCAAAACCCATAAAGCAGATAAGGCAACTGCTTCAACAATTTAGTGGACTGAGCTTTAAGAGTGATATGGTAAAAGGATTCAGGATCACAATAATGATCTAAAGATTTACTGAAGTACAGAACATTCTGCATCCTTTAGTTATAAAACAAAGTACAACAAAACAAAAGGAAAATGTGAAACCAGCAAATGTCAGTTTCTTGTTTGGCAGAATTTGGTGCAAAGAATACAGCAATAAAGTGATACTGAATTTCAGGAATGCAAATACTTTCCCCATCTCATAAGACATAATGAAAAAAAAAGAACAAAAATCCAGCAGCAAGTAAAGATGCTATTATTCAAGTGCATCACAGCAAAAGTTCTTTACACATATGGGAATTTACTTAGTGAAGCCAGGCAGCTTCACAAGCAGCTCAAAAGCTCAAGGTTTACAACTCTTTAAATACTATAAAGCTGACAGACGAAAAAAGGGTAAACCACAATCATGTACAGCTACTATATGACTTTGATAAAGAAACAAAACAGCTTGAGTTAAGGAGAGCCAGAAGACTTAACGTGAATATGAAATTTCACAAGGGAAAAATTCTGACTAATAAGACAGTAAGCTGGCTACTGCAGATGAATGCTTTAAGTTAAAAAAACTGAAAAGGTATCAGTGGCATATTTAGTACAAGAAAAAGCTGTGATTAGTTCCCCAAAAATGAAGAGAAATCAAAAGATGAAACTTGTACCACTAATACAATACTGGCATGACCACAGGGAAAAAGCCAATGTCGTAAATCTACTTTAATGACAATATTCTGATACATAGCCCCATAAACCTAACTGTAAGTAGTTTCGCGTACAAGTTGTACCAAGGCATATCAAAGGATGCAATGAAAAGCTCTTAATACAGCAAATTCAGAAAACTAATATGTCAAATCTTATTTGACAAATTAATGTAAGCAAGCAGTACACTGCTAAAATAAACAAATATAAAACTGATGACATATCAGTCACTGTAAATTTGCAATACTTTTGTTATCATGCTTGGGTTAATCTAATGAACCTCCACTTCAGGAAGAATTGATATTTCTCGAATTTTGAATCCCCAAATAGCAAGTAATAACTTCCAAATTTGGCTCATATAGAAAGAGTCTAAATACCTTTAATGCTCTGTATTGAATGGTGGAAACATATTCACAAATTTATACTTATTTTCATGGGAATCACAGTGCCATAAACATTCCATTAACATAACAGGTTTCCAATGTTTTACAATGGAAAGGAAAAGCTATGAAATATAGAAAACAAATTATTCTCTTGGGAAACAAGCAGGAAGGTCAATTCCCTACTTGGCAATGTTGAAACAGTCAGCCCTAGCTCACTTCCGTTAAGAAAGAAAAAACAGAGGGATTCCCCTTTGGCAGGATCAGGAGGAAATAACAGGTTTTCTCCTTCCTGACAAGAACATGAAGAAGTTTTCCTCTACGCTGTCTCTGTAAAAACACTGATGGCTATGCTGCCATATTTCACAGTGCTGCAGATTCCAAGTTCAGCCTAGCACTTCAACTGTCCATAGCAGAGTTGGTATCTTTGCTTCTAGAAGCCTCTTCAGCCTTCCCATGCTCCTGGTCCCTGAAATTAAGAAACTATGCTAACTTTAAGTCAGTATCTCATTGGTTTTTTCTTCCAAGAAACCAGCAGCAAATCCTCTTTTTCCTTCAGAAAAATATTTTAACAGCAACCCACAGAGTTGAATTAAGCCCCTCGATACATCTCACAATACTTATTCTACACTGGAATAGGACAAATAGTTTAAAAATCACTTTGGCTCTACAGTTTATTTTTACCATCTCCTTCCCTCAGCCAAGGGGCAACAGATTATTCAACACGATTTTTCCAATTATAACATTTTCTTGGATTTCACAGCCTGTTTTCTTGCCTTCAGTCTGCCTTATATGTACATACTACATAGCAGATGAACTTCCATAAAGGCTTTTTCCATACTATACATATGTTACATTGCATACAGAGGAGTTCCTCTCAGTTCTGCACTAGAAATGGCAGGCTGGAGCAACCTGCAAGATTTGTTCTTGAAAAAGTCTTTCCTAGATGCACATTCAAAGAAAGGACAAAAAATCTGTCTGTGCATGTGCTGGGCAGGCTATTCCCATGTTTTAAGCCCATATGATGAAAAAAGAGGATACTGTGTACCGTTTTCTTTCTGTTTTAGAATTTGGGGTCTGCCTACTTGCTTTGCAAGCATTAAGTGTCTGAAGGTCTTCAGATCTGCCTGTGGAGCTTACAGAACACCACTACATGACTGGACAGGTCAAACTACTGGCTGAAGCCAACTGTAACACTTTTACTGCTCTCTCATCCTCCACCTCTTTACTTACATATTCCTTTTCTGCAAGTTGTCTGGATTTAACTTGCTGCAATACAGATAGCAGAATTTTGGAGTTGAGGTTATGATTTCAAATAAATCTTTGTGCAATAAATGTTTCAGGCAGCAACTCTCTAGCTGGGACACTCTAGAAAACCTAATGCAATACCATTAATTATAAAACCAAGCTCATCCAAAAGAATTCAGCATGGATTACAAAACACTGGATTGTTACTTTAAAAAAACAGGCGTCTACTGGTTCATAAAGGAATCCCTTTCAAGAAAAAATGATTGCTCAAGATAGTAAGATGGACAAACTCTGGGTTTTTTTGAAATCATCCCAAAAATCTTTTGAAAGGTCAAGTAATTGTAGTCAGACATCACAAATATTTAGCTGTGCATGCTAGAGATTCAGACCATACACACTTATTATACTCAGCAATGAGTAGTTTTCTGCTTTCCATCTATGTTGTGTAATACAGGATTTCAATGAAGAATGTAAGTAGCTAGGAAGGAAAGTGACTGTTTTTTACAGTAAAAGCTGTGTAACCTGGCATCCGCTGCTCTGCATCGTTTTTGTCAGCAGAGACTGATGTTCAGATAAATAAGGAACATGTGAAAAACTACACTGAAATGGATGCAGCAACAAACTAGGAAGCCTGAAATGACCTGCAGGAAAATATAAGGAAGTATTCAGTAAGAAATGCTGAATTTTAATTTAAAAAACCCCACAAATCAAAATCCAACTCTCTGGGAAAAAACAGCAGCAAGCATTAATACACAGGAGTGCAGTGTTTAAGAAGCAGACTACAGACCAAATTCTATTTCCCCTTGAACAGCACGAAGTCACCAGTGCCTGACTACAGTTGTGCAGTGAAGAATGACTATTGTAAGCTGGCTCTCTGCTTTTGTAAAGCTGGCAGAGCGGCTTTTGTGCCAGCTGCTGCAAGCTAGAGAGGAGTAATGAATTCTACTGTCAATCTTCTGGCGTAGGTTAAAGCCAGCTTGGGGTCTGTTCCAACTCATGCCAAGGCCAGCAGTTCAGCCAGGGATTTGTATCCTTAATTCCTGTCTCATGTATACTGCGTACTACACAAATGTGAAAAGAAATTGCTTCCTAAGTGAGACGGGGAATGATAAATAAAGCACCCCACACGTTTCAACATTTGCAGAAAATGCAAAGGAGGACATAATCTTGAAACATGCCAATTCTAGCACATTTGTTGTGCAAGATGAAGCAGTATTTTTGAAACAAGGTTGTAATATGATGATAAAAAGAATTGATCCATACACCCCATTAATAACAGTGACTTTTAAAAGAAACTGAGTTATGTGTGAAAAAGCAGAAAGCAAAGACTATAAGGTCTCTTGGCTTTACATGAAGTTATTCACAAATGATAAAGCAGAAGGAAGTGCCTGAGGAAGACAGTATGAAAAACTAAAGAAAACATTAACAGATTACTTGAGAGTACCTTCAAAGTATTTCAATATAACAGGGTTTTAAAAATAATCCTAAAGTAACTGACAAAACAAGTATCTAACAGGTATTTTTAAAGACAGGGAAATAAATAATCTAAATGCCGCATTAAAAAGTATTTGATTCCATTATATTTCTACTACTTTTTGAATTCCATGGTGATTCTCCAAAAGTCTGTTGGCTTATTTGCACATACTAAAGCAAAAAGCTTCACCTTCCTAAATCTATTACTGTGACTACTGTGACCTACTGATGTGATCTAACCCTTAGTTCTTTAAAAACAATAGACTACAAAAGGAAATTCTCTTTGAGCACAGAGCTCAGTCATCCAAGGAAATAACTCTCATTTCTGCCAGCTGATCTTGGGACAGGGAAGTGATCCAAAATTACTAACATCATCCAGCCTTCTGGTAAGCAACTGAATTCAATCAGTTAAAGCTAAATGAGTGTTCACCACCATAAAACAAAGGCATTTAGTAGAGGAGAACCTCTGATACTTATTTAGCAGATATTCTTCCCTGTGGTCCATAAGAATTAAGTGGCAAACATGCCATTATTCTCATATGCCCCAGCCAGTGCCACCACAGAGAGTTAAGAAGCCCCTTGATGTTGGAACTGGCACAAAAATCCTTTGGTATTTTTTTTGCTTTCTGAGTAATTGAAGCATGAGCTGCACTAGTACTACTGATACAGAAAACAATTCTACAACTGGTTCTGTATCCATCCCTGTATGATGTGGAGATTTTACACAGGAAAGCGAAAGGATACAGTCTGGTATCCTTCATGGATGTGGTCCATGGAAAGCAGTGGACTTGGCAAAGCTCTTAGAGCCAATCAGACCGTATTTCCCAGGCACCCAAATACTCTGTGCCTGCTCCTACCTAAAAATCCCCCAAAAGTTTTCCACAACCATTTATTCTGAAACAATGCTCACGTGCTATTTTGAATAGGCCAAAAAAGAACATTACTATACAAAAGGCCTAACACTGACGTTTAAGAAAGTATTACTTTGTAATTCTGTTAAACCAAATGCACGTGATTAAAGTGTCAACTATCTAAACTAGATTCATGCAAGATGTTACTGAACCCAGTAAAAGAGATACTTAATTTGTGCAGTTTAACCTCATTTAGATTTATTTAATTATCTCTGAAAGTATCTACTGTAAATTAAGTTGCAGTTTTTTCTCTTCTACAAATAGGATCATCTTCTATGAGAAGGCTGAATTTCTTATTAAGTATCTGTAGTTACAAAATAACCTAACTCTTAACTATTACCTTACTAATAAAAAATACCAAGGATCTATTTGATTAAGGAATTCCTTTTGGGAAGGGCTGGTTGCTGTTATGGTTTAGTTTTTTTGTTACACAAAGCCTGATAAGGCTATTCTTGGGAAAATGAGAAGGTGTGTTTCCCAAACTACACAGTTTAATTTGGCCATTGCACCTTTCCTTTCCTGGAAAAAGCAATACTCTTACCACATGAAGTCACTTTGAAGGCATCCCAAATAAAGCTCTGAAGATAGTCAGGACACTAAGTTTTCCTGAAGAAATAAAATACCACTTTATAAAAGAATGTAGACTTGTAAAAATCATCCAAGAGGCAGAAGTTAAATCTTTCTTGGAATAGTTACAGCTGAGGAGAGAATGGACACGAACCACTAACTAAATATTGCATAACAGGTGATCGAAGCAAGTAGTACCAAATGGAAAACTATTCTGACCCATTCAAACGCAGATTTTTTCCAAACTTCCTTTAAAACCGAAAGGTTTTAAATGTAGGAGAGAGTTATGTAATGCTTATTTTTTGAAACCCTCCTTCATAAGATTCCTCATAAAGTAAGTGTAGCTAATGAGAAGACTATCAGTTGTAACTTAGAGTTATGGAGCATGAGATGACAGATAGGGATGAGAAGACATGAGAAGAAATTACGCTGTAGGTTACTCCAATGAACTGTGCAGTGCTACCAATTCATACTGAAAGCAATTCTTACAAGCTGGTTTTAGAGAAGACAGAAATAAGACCTTATCACAAAGTTCTCTAAGAACTGTCACCACTGATGATAAAAGACACATAGCAAGAAGAAAGCAAGCACCATCTTTGGCAGCTATCCATGACATCTGCACACCAGTGGCTTTCTGAAGTTCTGCAGAACTCCTATGAGAAAGCAGAAATTGGTACTTCATGGCTAATTTATATTTCTGGAGAAAGAAAAAAATAAAACCTAAAAAATTTAAAGCATTCTGCAAGGGACCTTCAAACTAAAAGGCTGATTTGCTGTGAAACACAGAAACCAGCCAAAACTAAACCACAAACTCCTGTTTCATAAACAATTGCAGGAAATACTAAAATCCTTCTGTAACATACTTAAAACTAGAAGACGAACATTTTATAACCCATAATAATCCTGCTTAGATACTCTATGAAACACCACTTCACTTCCTCAATAATACACAATTGTAACTATGAAAAGGATTTTTTTCCAAAAGGCTCTGCTAAGCCTAAAACCAACACCTAATGTAACAACGTACGTTTACAACTTTTCTATTATCTAGTGCTCGTGGAGAAGAAATTTTTCTGGTGGGCACAGAAGTTGTAGATAACATAACATTCATGTAGACTTATATGTATGAGTAGCCTATACCAATCCTACTCCTTCGGTCTGCTCAATAAAGTTCAGAAGAGCATTTTGCCATACAGGAACATACAGCCTAAAATCACACAGAATGAAGAGGCACAGGATGAGAAATTACACTGAGCTGACAGTGGCACTCAAGGCTACACAAACCAGCAGTTAACACTTTTCACTGTTAAAGCAGCGTAGATAAAGAAAGGTGACGGAGCTCTGCCTCAACTCAGTTTTTCTTCAACAGGGAAGATCACTAAGCAGCAAGCTGGTCATGTTTCAATCGCAAGTACTTCCACTGCAATTCCAAGTATTGATACATAGAGTAAGAGCCATTATTCTCCAATTAACTTAGGGGCAAGGAACCAAAAGCAGAAGAAAACAAAACAAACTCTTTATTACTTAACTGTAATGCAAGTACAGTAAAAATCTGAATTCCCTCACAGAGCCTTTGTCACAACAACCACGTTGAGAGCGCCTGCTGGCACAGACACAGCTTATGTCGACAGAAGGGATTTTATGCTGACATAGCAGTCCCATCATTTCAAACAAACTTTGTTCTTTCCTTTCAGAGGAGGAATTTTTTTCAGTATGCTGTTTCCTTGACCTGTCTGCACTGCCCCAGCTGGGCCTTCTCCACCAACTTACTTGAAGACATTCACATAATGTCCAAGTGAGGAACTGCAGTTCTCAAGTCAAAATACACTTCTGGTTTTAACTTTCCACAGGTTTTTCTGTACTTTAAATTTTACATTCATTAAGTGGGATAAATACCAATTACTCCAACCTCATTATCAATCAACATAGGCTGATTCTGGGAATACAGATTAGTCTCAAACTTTAGAATACTTAATTTAATTTAATTTGATGAAGAAGAATTCTTGCTTAAATGTGTCCCATAACGTAAGGAAATGTTATAGATACTTCAGAAGAGGCAAATGGTTAAGTAACAAAAAAACCCTAAAGAGCATAAGAGATAGTCAACTTTTATAGTAAACTGGTTTCTTTACCAAACCTTCTACACAGCTTACATACCACACTTCAAAAGATTAAAATGTGAATTTTATATACTGTTAAAAAACCAACTTTTCCTTCTTTCCTAATAAAGGAAATGTGAAAGACCACTGCTTATACTGTCAAGCTCTTTTCAGCTCCTCATACCACCCCACCAGCAAGTAGGCTGGAAGGCACAAGAAGTTGGGAGAAGACATAGCAAGGACAACTGATCCCAAGTGGCCAAAGGGATTTTCCATACCATATCACACATGGTCAGCATATGAAATAAGGGCAAAAATGCTGCTGCTCAGGAACTAGCTGGACATTGGTAAGTGGATGGTGAGCAACTGCACTGGGCATCACTTGTTTTGTATATTCTAATTCTTTTATCATTAGTATATAATTCCTTCCTTTTTCGTCCTATTAAACTGTCTTTATCTCAACACAAGAATTTTAGGTTTTTCTTTCTGATTCTCTTCCCCACCCTGCTGGGGATGTGGGGTGTTGTGGGAATGCCTGAGCTGTGTTTAGCTGCCTGCTGGGTTAAACTGTGACATCCAGTCAAGAAGGGACCTCCGCAGACCCCAACACCTTTAATACATGATCAAGAGGGGTTTTGCCATTACATCCAATACCTCTTTCAGTACTCAAGGGTGAAACTCATCAGGCCCCATGGACTTCCAAACATTCAGCTGAAAAGCTAGTCCTTACAAATTCAGTGTCCACAAATGGAAACTCGCTATTCCCACAACTGTAACACTCAGACACAGGGCACTGGGCAGTCCAAGACCTTTCATGTTTTCTCCCTACATGTAAGAATCATGGCTCTGTATCTTCAAATTCACTTAAACCCAACAGGCTTCTAGCTGGCAATTCTGATGGCAAATGTTACAACCATATTTCAAATAATGATTGCACAGAGAAAAAAAAAAACAAAAATCACTATGAGTTTGTGCTTGAATTTGAAAAGTACATCACACATTTTTTAATATTGCTGGGGAAAAAACCCAGCGTAAACTGGAAGCTAAGTTACAGCTAAAATTCTTTTAATACACCTTTACTCCATTAGAAATAACATATTTTATGGAAGCATATTGTTTACGTTTGTTACATTTGAAGACAAGAATGTACTTTCAGATGCCTAACTAGGAATCATTGGTGAAGCACAGTAAGTTATGATCCTAAGCTGATACATACCCTTTCCAGTAACAACAACAGGGTGGAGTGTTCAGAATGGTATTTATACTAGCAAAATATTATTTCTTTGAAGTTTAATTTTGAAGTTCAAGATTATTTATTGAAACAAATTAAAATAATTCTGCATAAGTCTGAATTCTGAAGACACAAAAGCCCATACCCAGAAATACAGTAAACATGAAAAGTGATGAGCAAGTAATTTTGAGAAAAATGTGTAATTTCAAATACAATGACTGGATTCTGATAAATACATAATTTTTGCAGCAGTGATTTAAAAAGATAACTCTCCTCAACTGTCATTTCAAATCCCTTGGGGAGGTTAACATATCCACATAGGAACTTCTGAAGGGAATGGCTGTCTATGTTTCTGTGGGTCAATATAGGTATTTAGCATTTTAATGGAAACCTATGTTCTGCTATGCTGGCATGGGCTGCTGCTGAAGCAGCTCAGGTATGGGCACACTCACTCAACAATTGCACTTGTCAACAATTTCAATGCTGACATATTAAAAGACAAAGAATTAGCATTGTTGCTAAATAATTTTTAAGGCTGCTCGTAATTACTTAAATTTAATCCATGAGATTATGTAACCTCCAATTGTAATATCAAAGAATAAGAAACATGTTATGTCTTCTTGGTTTTTTTCGGTTAGTAAGCACATATACTGAAGAACCACCTTACCTGACAGAGTTTCGGTTCCTGTTTTCTATTTTCATTAAAATTTGTACATCTGACTGAGGAGATGCTGTATAGATTTTTAATCTGAAAAAAAGGCAGCAAACATGCAGAAATGATGCACAATGGCTTTTCTTCCTGTCATCCGTAAGAGATGGATATCTTATGCATGGCAACAGCCAAAATAATGTATTTTTCCCTTAAAGACAATAATTTACCACATATTAAGTGTTTTTATAAATGAGGGTTATAATTACTAGCATGTTTTTCTAATTATTCTGAAGAAAAGGTTTACTATCACCTCCACTGACGTTAATTACGATTACATTTTTCGGAATTATAGTTGCTTTATTTGGTCTTTATGCCATGAGTCAATTTCTTAATATTTTCCTGTTTAGATTTGGTGGCTCTACTCCAGGGTTAACTGGTTGGTGAATGTTAAGATGGTTTTCATCACAGCAATTAAAGATGTACTGCTGATTGGGAACTCAGCTCTGCAAGCTGAAAGTGCAGCTAATTTAAGCCATTTATTCAGAACCATTCCCTTCTTTTATTAGTGAATTAGATCAACTAGGCAGAAAAGTTATTCAATACACACCTTTGACAAACTACAGGATCTGACTCCACTGGATCAATGAATGGCTTGAGGATATCAGCAAGTGTTTTATCGTCAGGCACCCTTTCACCAAAGATAAAAATCAAGCATGTGAGACATCATTCATCATGAACACAAATATCTGAGTCACTTGAAGGAAGCTGTGTATTAGCATGCTACAGTGGCACAGCTGAATAGTTTATTGGAGGATCATAAATGTGTATCAATACTGCATAGATACAGGCAGCTTTATCTCAATTTCAGCACTGGGATTTCACAGGCACATATGAGGAGTAAACAGATGCATATCTCTAGTTTCTAACCCTGCAAAAGAAACATGCTGATCTTGCAGACCTAGAAGCAGACAAGGGCATACTTCTCACCTCCCTTCAGGCTAGGAAAAAAGTAGAAAGATTTGTCAACAAAAGCTTATTTTTTTGCCTTTCCAAAATGTGTTTGTGGACTTTCCTACAAAGCAAACAATGCAACCATTTCACCCTGCATGAAGGTCGGCTTCAGAGTGCAGGTGAGAAGGGATGGCAAATCTTGCTGAACATTTGCTCCATGAGAATAGAATATGTTAGGTGTAGGGGTATTACTATTAAGAAAATACAAGCTCTCTAATTACATAGAGAAAAGGACTAACAACCAAACATTTTGCCTGATTTGGAAAGACTGCTAGCTTTCAAAGAGGAAAGGACTACACAACTTCCAACGCTTTTGAAATTTAAATTCCCTTTGAGTTTACCTTGTATAACAAAACTAGGTAAGAATTGATCAAAATATTTTGCAGTTCAACTTCAGCAGACTAGTAATTTAAACTTTAGAAAAATCTTTTTCAAAGCTATGTACCCTTTTAAAGTGTATTCAGCATGACAGTGAGGAAATATGAGCTTCAAATGCCAGTAGAACTTGTTCTCCCTGAAAAGAAAAAGAAATGGATATTCTTAGTGTTAGTTGGTAACAACTATTATTTATTTTTTCTATATAGCCTGGTACCCTACAGCATGGGTGCAGAAGAAAATACATACTTAAGATTTTGAATTACTTCAAAGGGTAAAAGGGGCATGCAGAGAAGCTGAGATGTCCTTTGAATGACGTAATGCTCCCACATCCTGCTGAATTTCAAGTCCCAAAGGAATGAAAATCTGGTCCTACCAACTACAGGTAAGATATCACCAATTAACTGATCAACAGTATTTCACGTTTTAAAAGGGAGTATCTTCCAGCTGTCATCTAATTTCAGAAAAGGAAACTGCTTTTTGGCGTATCACCCAGGACAGATTACCAAACCTCTTCAACAATAATAGCCAGAGTCCCAGCTGAGGCCAGGTCCTGCAGGAAACAGGGAACTCAACTTTTCACAGCAGTGATGGCCTCAATAGAAAATGTGTCATGGCCAGGGAAGGAAGTTCTGGCATAACATGGATAAGAGAATTTAGAAAAAACATTTTACAGAAAGATCGTAAAACTTTTGATAGAGACAGAAAGTTATGTCACATTCCTTTTGTCTGTATGATAGTTGCTATTTTTGAGACCTATCTTCCCTTTCCAGCTAGCATAATTAATACCTGAGAACAGAAGCTACTGAAGCATAGTTTGAGAGCAGTATCATCTTAAGAAAGGCAGTATTATCTAGAGAATACTTCACTCGATCAGGCAGTCTCTACTTGCCTTTTCACTCATTTGCAGAAAATCTGCAGCAACCTTTCTAAAAGAATCCCCTAAGAGAAAGCACAATCTAAGAGAAAGCACAAGGCAGGTTCCTGGCCTTTTTCTCTGGTTCAGAAATTCACACTTATGACAAACAGTACAGATTTAAAAATCAGAGGTCAAACACCTATGGGAGACACAGAAACATCTAACGGTGTCTCTATTTTAAACTACTTTTCTAAACATTATTTAAGACCAATGAATCATTGTATCCAGGATAATCACCCTCAGTTATGCAAAGATTCTTGTCTACAATAAAAAGTAAACACAGTGATGCTCCAACATGTTGTTTAATTTGTTTATCAGGCAGATGAAACATTATCCAGCAGGTTCTAGCTGGCTGCAGAGATAAGTGTACGTGCATCCACTAGCAAAATAGTAAACTCAGTTGCTAAGATCAGTTAAACTATGATATCAATTTTTAAATGCAAGCCCTTCTTATCAAGTGAGCTTATCTGATAAATAATTCCCTTACCTAGTTGTTCCTAGGAGAAAACTGAGCTTTACAGCTGAACTGTACTTTCTGGAGTATAAGTAAAATCAGATGTATTAGTATTTACCAAAAAAAGGGCAAGCAGGAGCCCGCAGCTCCAAGAAGGTAACAATTAGAATAAAAAGAATTAATGAAGCCCAGGACCCCCAAAGCAATGTGTGCCTCAGCAGAGTTGTGCAGCGTGCCTTGTGATTCCTCCCTTCCCTCTGCCTATGTTTATTACAGCTAAGAATAAGAATGCCTTCCTTGAATGAGAAGGTGAAATTAGAAAACATCAGGTCCGAAAAAGGTAAGCAGATTGTATGACCAGAGCTGGAGGATAACACAGAAAACTTTACTAATCATGTAGCATATATATAACCAGAAGCTGGCACAGTATTCGGCCTCATGAATTTTATACTATTTTGCATATTGGTATGATAATCTTAAATTACCAAACTGCAAAATGTTTTAAAATAGCTCAAAATCAGTGAGTGGAATTTTGGGAGTTCTTTGCAAGGTAAGTGAAACAAGGTTTTGCAATTCTTATCTTGAGAGCTGAAAGAAGCACCAATGCTACCATACACACAGAGTAAACTGGAATATCAATAGGGTTATGTAACCAGTTCAGTTCCCTTGTGATTAACAAGCTTGTGACTCCTCTCAGACATGTTAATATCTGCCATTTAACATGGAATGGTATTACTTCAAAGCACTTTCCCAGGGAGACTTTAGTAAAAGTAAGTAAGTTTTAGACACAGAAATAGGGTCACCAGCATTAGCTGAAGGAAACACTAATGATGGGCACAATTATTAAAATGTTTACAAGGTCTGTTCATACGAGAGTATTTTTCTATGTTATTAACTAACATGAGGCTTGCAAGCATTTTTTCATTTAACTCACTATCTTCCACAATTTTTTTCAAACAGGCCGTGTTTATCTATTCTAAGTGACCAACCCTTTCTGTGATACTTTGATCTTTAAATCAAGGCAGCCAAAGCAATGAGACAGACAAACCATGAGATAGCTCACAGGAACATGTATGTGGCCCAGAGGGCTGTCTCTAACACAAGCACTTGAAAAAGAAATGCTCCACAAAAGTACTTCTAGCTATCTGCTACCTGTTGTTAGGAACACTCTTCATGTGTCTGTACAAACAGCTGTCACACAGCACATCCTCATTTCACATGCAAGACTAGTTCCCTGTGGGCTCACTGAGGCAGACTCAGCTCATCACTGCAGCTGTAAAATCAGCTTAAGAGGGTTCTTTTCAGACTTCTGTTCTCCCTCCCCCTTCCAGGTACAATCTAGTCTATGGAATAGTGCACAGGAAGTGCTGTGAATCAGGGAGGTTGGAGTTAAAAAGCTCATTTCTTCTAAAAAAGTTCTACTTTTTAAAACCAGAAATGTTAATTTTTTTTTTCCTCAGCAAGCTAATACTAAAACTGCAGTTAATGACGTCATCTCTCTTCAAAATATTCTTACCTGCAAGTAAATGGCAAGCAGAAAGAGGCAAGACAGATTAAGAACAGGATTAAGTAGGCAAGAAAAGAGGAAGCTTGGAACAGGAATAGCCTCATACTCTTCAGTGTACAATGAAGTCTTGAAACCTGCTGGGTGCCTGTTACTGAAGTGAAGCATCCCTCACCATCACTGATCTGTGCCCAGAGAACTTGATATCAACTGTAGATGCTATCAAAGCTGCTTCACAGCAAGATCTGATTAAAGTTAGATATCCTGACTCCAGATCTCACTGACTTCATTTTCCATGACGGCTTACTTGAGTAGTATTTCCTTCAAATACAACAGACATGTACTGTATTTACTTTCTAAATGAAAATGCCTAATTGAGTAACTCATCTGCATCCGAGTAACAGCTCACTCCATGAAGCATTCCATGCTACTCTGCTGCCATGGAATGCCCCTCCAACAGTGTCTTGGTTTTTTGGATACCAGGGCATTGACTATAAAATTATGAAACAGCAGAGATCTGAATGAGGCACAAGCACATTACTGATGTCAGTAAAAGCAGCATCACAGCCCATCCCTGCCTCTTTTGGCTTCACATCCTCTTCTGGCTACTTCAGAAACACAGAAATGGATCAGAGGGAAAAGAGGAGCCAAGCACCTCTCTCTCTGCGTGACATGTAGATGCAAAATATGTTCAGAACTGTACAGGCTGTTTTGCAACTACTGTTCTTCTATGAAAAGTAACGATCTACATTTAATTTCTCATAAAACTTCCAAAAACTTATTTTCTGTCATCAGTGTAGTTTTCTCAGAACTTCATGTAAATGATTTTAAAATTTTTCACAGCAACAATAGAAAGATTTTTATTTCTGATGTTACAGAGACAGCACCAGTATATACAAATTGGCTGTCTCCTACAGCTGGCTCTCAGAACAACTGCAAAAATTCTCACCACCTTTACAGTTACTGCAGTACCTAGGAAGATGCTCAAAGAACTGTGTATGTAGGCAGTAAGCTGCTGAGAATTAAAGGCCAATCTACACAGGATTCTGGACTTGGACATACTGTTAAGTGACGTGGCAGATTTCTAGAAGCATCTACTGTTTATGCATTTCTTAAAACATATATGAAATATCTCATAAAGCTTAACTTTCTCATCCAAGTTTCTTCTGAACATTTCCTCTCAGTTTTGTCTAGAATGTAGTAGAACTATTTTAAATGTGTTTAGAAGGTGTTTTCAAATGTGTGTATATGCAAACTAAAATATTTATTGACAAAAATTCCAAATTCATCACATCTTAAGCCATCAGCTGCAGTTTTGGCTCTGCAGAAGTATTTCACTGCCAGCCTGCCAAAGATAGTGATACACCCATGATTTTGTTTCAGTTTAGCAACTAGTATTCTTAAAATATTAGTATACAGGATATCTTTCATCATAGTGCAAATATTATAGTATTTCCTGTCTGTGTCATTTTGAATTCATAAAAGAGACTAAAAGGACATAAAGGAGTTTAATGGCAGACCAGTTATCCTTTCATCTGACAATAACTGGTGCTCTCACTGAATGCACTGAAGTTTAGCTGAAGTACTCAGCATTCAGTATGTATAGTTTTGGATAATGTTGCTTTCCTCAACTTCCTTTAGCAATGTAACTTTCTTCTTGGTGGGTCCAAGAAAGCAAGCAAAACTATGTACTAAGTAATAACTACATTCAAGTTTAATAGCTTGAGTGGTGTAATACTAAGTCAAAACCCAGCTCAGAACACTTTTTGCTTCTCAAAATCATCAACACTTCAAACAATATTTTCAATTATCTCTACCTAGCTAAGGATTAGAGTTGACATTTTAGAACTTCCTGGTGTACCTCAAAGTTTAACACTCATCATCTCTTAAGTGATACTAATCCCAAATTTCCACACTGTACTTTTTTCACACAATTAAATCGAAGAGGAGAGATAATGTAAAAGCTTCCTCCTTCTCCCACATATATCCCTCTGAGTAAATGTTCTCAGGCTGCAGGCATGCCTGCTACAAGGAAGATTTGTAGCCCTCTGGCCCTTCTTGGTGGAGAGGAAAGGTAAAAAGGATTTTGTCCGGGAGATGCAGTGAATGGAGCATGGAGGAAGCTGGCTGGAGATGCCTATGACAGTGCAAGCAGCAGCGAGGGCTGGTGCAGTGCAGCACAAGCTGCAGAGCTCAAGGAACTGCACTGCCCCATTTCCGTGTCTCACTACATCATCTGCCAGGGAACCAGGAGCAAGTTGGACTTGCAAGCTCACTCCCCTCTTCCCATTTGACCTGCTGGCTGGAGCTTCCGATTTGATGCTCCTGCCTTTGGTTTCAGCCTGGCCTCACCCTTCACCCCTTTCCCAGAGGCTTCCTATCCCAGCAATTCACCCCACCAACTCCATGACAGAATGTATCCAGTGGGGAACTCTCAGTTCTATTAAAAATAAGGGCACCACAGGAAATGTAGGGTGAAGCAGCACATAAAAAATAATTTATGAATACTCAATCAGATGTACTATGAGTTCACACCCTGGACTCAGACTGTACTTTCTAATGACCCTCCATTACCTAGATATTCAGTATTACACATTAATCCAATCCATGTGTTGCCCAGCATTGGCACGTATGCTTTCACAACATCAGATTTAGCAAACAAACTCACGGAATCCAGGAAATGAAGAGTCTGGTTAACACATCGAAACAACACTGATCTGTCCTCCAGCGCTGGCACGGGCAGGGGATGACACAAGAATACATCTTGTACTTCCTAGTTTTGGACTACTCTCATTGCTGACTTGTACTGCCCAACAGCTTGGCTCACAGGGAGAATGTGAAGAGGACATGGGAGAAGCCTGTTCTCAGTTTTCCACACACAGATGTTGTGCAGCTTCCAGCTTCCACCCTCCAGAGCAATCCATTTACAGATCTCGACCGACAAACAGCACAAGAAAGGGCTCACATCTACAGGAGAGCGACACACCAGACCCTGAGCACTGTCAGGTGCTAAGCTCACATAATGGATATATGACTATTTGCACAGCTTTACCTCCTTTCAATGTGATATTCAACAAAATATTATGGGTGTCATGAAGTTCCATGAGACAGGTGCTAAATGCCTAATATTCACTGGTTTGATCAAACTTGATTCCTCAGATCCCATTTAAAGTGAGTAAGCAAAACACACCAATTAAAAAACCAAACCAAACAATCACAAAACCAAAACAAGAACCCCCAAAAACCAGATGTTAATTTTTAATCTGTATCACTGAATTTGAACAGCCCATTGCTGTGTGAATTACAGTAGCAGCAACAGAGAGGAAATACATCCTTTGTGTAATAACCACTGAGCATATTCCATATCCTTGGACAGCATTTGCAAGAAAAAGACTGTTATTTCCTATCCTCTTCAGAACAGAGAATATTTTCAAGTCCTTTCTGGTGGCATGTGAAAGTCCCAGAAAAACGATCATTCCACAGCAACAGTGAAAGTGCCCCAGGACTTCACGAATGACAACATCCAGCAAGGCATTCTCCCAGACATCCTGTGAAATATTTCCATGCCTGTTTGCCAAGAAGTCATCTTCCATTCTCTTAGGTTTAAAATCTGCTTTTGTTAAAACAACAAAAAGTACACAATACACATGAAAGTATACTCTGCTCAAAGTTTAATTTGTACCCAACACAAGATACACTTCAGTGTGTACCCAAAAAGGCTTTCTAGAGGAAAAAGAACATGGTAAAGGAATTCAAATGTCTGTTAGTACTGCATTGTACCACATCTAGGATCCTCCCAACAGTGTCAAACCTCCCTGTGCCTGAGCCCTTTCTGTTCTGTCTTAGCTACTGACCCCAGCATCCCAGGCTTCCCGCACTTGCTCTTGAAGGCTACTCCCTCCCCTGTACTTAAGTGTGTTTATGTTGTTGTATCTGTAACAATAAGGAAATTTCCCATTGAAATGAAACTCAGCTCTAAGCCTGAGACCCTCCAGCAGTGTGAGACCAGTAAAAGTGGTACGTAAAGAGTAGAGCATGCAGCCAAAGAAAGGAAAGTCAGTGCAGAGGGAGACAATCTCTGTAATGTCTGGACTACCACCTGGTCTGTTCTGAAGGGAGAGCCTCAGTGACCTATAAATCTAGGGCAGAGGGAGGAGAAAATACCTCAGATTTCCTTTCTTGCCATTGGTTCACCCTGGGTTTTCTCTAGCAGAATTGGTAAAATGTGTAACTTTAAAAGATTGCATTTCTACACCTACTTGACGCCTAAGGTTCTGCTAAAAACTACTACATGTGCAATATCAAACGCCTGTGCTCTTCCCCAGAACTGCCTAAATGATCCAGGTGGGTGTGTTAAGCAGTTTCCAGGTGGGTTATTACTCTGCCAGAGACAGACCTCTGGTGGCCAGCCAGAGACTGACACCACAGAGTGCACAGCTCACAGAACCGAGGAAAAACACATCCTGAAAGCACAACTTGACACCAAAACTGAGTCCATGAACAAAACAAGTGAGGGAGCCATCACGGGGATCTGAGCCATCAGGGATCTCATTGCTGTGAGAAGCTCAGAAGGCATTTATATTTGACTCCTGTATATCACTGAGCTGAACTGCAGACCTGATTCCTGTCACAATGAAATACTTTGTAATTTCTTTTGTTTTCACTGTGAAAATACTTTACAATTTTAAAATATAAACTCTGGATGTCAGAGAAAAACCACAAAGTGGATAAAAGGAAAACATTTTTAAATTTTATTTAGCCTTTTTCCTGGATTTGTATCTGTCTGTCTGCACTTGTCTCTCTAAGCTGTGCTGTATTAAACATTCATGTTCTCCAGCACAGCAACTCCCATCACAGAATGCAACACAGGTACTGAAACATTTCTTCAGATCTGAAGTCAGCCTTTTCAAAAGACAAGCATTTGTGCAAACCTTCTATATCTATCCTCCATCATAAACCTCTAAAAAAACGTTTTTTTTTTCCAGCAAAATATCTAAGTGTTAATTAAAAGAACACAACAGCACTGATTCTTCCTACCATTACTCGGTGTTAGCATTTTTCAAAATAAAACATGAATTATGTAAGCTGTTAAACTGAGCTCAAAGAACCTAAAAAAAAAGAAAACCTGAAGCATGAAATATTAAATAGGTTTTGCAAAAAAAAAAAAGGTGCATCTAACAGATCTGAAAGCAAACATAATGGTATGAACTCAAATTCTTATCATTATATGCTCAGTGAAAATAAAATACTGCTGACTGTAACCAGCTGAAGACTCACATGGAATTGAAGGTGGTGGAATTTTCTCTTCTTTTTGTAAATCCAACAGGCAGTGTTTTTAGCTCAATATTACACCCTCGAGCTTTGTTCCTCAAGCAGTATAACTGGCAAAAAATAAAAATATTTTTAAAAAAAATCTGAATATATTACACCCCTTAAAATTAAAGCTGTCAGGAATTCTGAGAAAATTGTAGAAAAGGCCGTATTTAATGAAATACTCTGAAATTTTAAAGAACCATCCTGAATGAAAAAAAAAATTAAGTAAGCCTAGAAACTCTCTAAAGTATTCTCAAAAGTTTTTTTTTTATTACTAAAAAAGAACATGCCAATGACCTCCTCAGAGTAAAAGTTCTTTGACATACCATGAAAGTCACAGTCACACCCCATTGTGGGTGTAATAGCACCATGAGGATGCTTTTTAGGTTACAACCCTGCTGGCAGAAGGGATGCACAAGCACCATTTCAGCCACTGACAAATTCCGATTTGAAGGTAGCACTAAGGGCATCATCCCATTAACATGCCCAGTACTGCACCCCTAAAACTGCTACTTATGCAGCATCTCACCATCTTCGGCACACATTTTCAGGACATCATGGTGCTAAAGACACCCACAGAATATGACTCCAGCCAGAGAGAAGTTGGAGTCTTCTGAATTTATTCTGTCATCAATGTGAGTTCTGAGTTTAGTGCTGTATTTCAAGATATCTTCACAAGACTGAAAAACAAAATGGCCCTGATGCCTTTTTGTGACTTACCACTGAGTCAGAATATTTTGGAGTAGACTTGGTTGGGCTTTTTTGAGTTTCGTTTGTTCATTAATTGTTTTTAGTTTGAGGAGTGTGTTTGGTTGCTGAAAGAGCTTCAGCAAAAACCCTCTCTCCCTCAGAAAGCTGGCTTTTATGTACCTGTTGCTTGGATTTATTCTTTGAAGAGCTCTAGCTGTTCCTCATTTGGCATATTGGGAAGCATGTAACAATTTTTAGGCAATTAATAATCCTATTGTTTACCCGGGAAGTATGTACTTAAAAATTAAAAAAAGTTGTGAAGGTGGAAGGAAGCATTCAGACTTTCTTAGACTACATCTATTATCCAACAGCAACAGTGGCCACGCATAAATTTAAAGAATGCGTATTGTTAGCAATCTATTCTTCCAGGTAACTGGATGTAGCCATCAATGTTATTACTGCATAAACCTACAGACTTCTGATTTCTGGCTCTTCACGGTCATTCATACTTTCATAAGAGAGGTACCAGCTCTGAAACCTAGATTGGGACTGCCTCAGTGCGTATTAAAAGATAGCCAACCCTAACTTCAACAGAGCAAAAGGATAATAAAAAACTTACAAGCCTTTTTGTTGCTGGACTGTGCACAATACAATGTCGAGCAGCAGCATCAGCTGTCCTTCCTACGTCTTCCAGGAAACGATAATCTGAAGGTTAAAAAGAACAAACAAAAATGTAGTGCCAACCTAGTAAAACCAGAGAGTTTTAAAACACACATGGCATGTTCTTACCACTCAAAAGGTTCAAGTCAGTAAATTCATTTACAGAGACAAACGCTGTTTTATCCCTGACTCCGTTACAGCTCAGAGCAAGCTTATGTTTCTTTACACACAATAGGCTGAAATGACAAAACCAAAAACATTAACATGTTCTGCACATGAATGGGGAAAATAATCAAAATTATTTGGTTCAGGTAACAGATACCTGCACGAATATTTCATGCATCGTGGACATCTGTACTTAGCATCTTCTTTGCTACAGGTTTCACACCTGAAAGAAGTAAAAAACACTTCTCAATAAGGCAGCAGTTTTGCACCTGACAGGCCTATGAAAGTGTCTGTTCAACAACCAGGCATTAGGCCATCCACCAGCATTTTCAGGAAATCTATATGCACCTTGAAAGGAGAAAGAGAAAATACAAATACCCTGGATTAGGAAAGGTGGCAGACAAAACAACACAAGTTATGGAGAATTATCTTCAAACACACACATATTGAAACACAGCAGATGCCTGAAAGAAAAAAAGCTAACCTGCAGACTTGGAAGCATAGCAAGCATTTATCAGTTCATGCTTTGTGGCCTGGTTGTATCAGTGCATTTCTCCTTTGGCATCACCAGTAATGTGCATAGTACCACGCTGGCTTATAATACTCCTACATTTAGGCAATTCGAAAACAAATTTCAAGGAATCACACTAAAGCCTGAACAATGCATCCCATTTTTTCACTTGAACAAAAAGACCACGACAACATAAGTCAGTCAAAACAAAACTTCTGGTGTCAGCTGTGCAAACTCCTAAGTCAGGGAATATTTCAGTCACAATGTATAAGCCTTATCAAAATAACTAACAAATAAAATAAAAAAAAATTCCTCTACAAATAAAATCTTATATTTTTAAACTAGGCTATTAAAATAGATGTTTCTCCCATTCTTACGAAAAAGTTCTTTATATGTCAACTGAAATAATCATCACTCTTATTTTATATCTGACAAACAAAAAAGACACATAACATTTCCCCCACATCAGTAAAGCTTTCAAGAATAGTACAAAGTCACCATTTTCAACTATTAGAAGATAAATGTCAGCCTTAACCCATTTCTTTTCCTCTTCCCACCACGTGCTCGCTGCTTGCTGGTAATGAAGGACAAGCCCAGCAACACCATCTCCTGACGAGCTCTGCGTACAGGAGCACAAAACCATTCTAAGAACCGGAAAAAAATGATCCAAACAGTGCATAACAGAAATGGGGAGTTCCTCTGTACAGGGATTCCCCTTCCCGGCATTGCAGGATCTCCGCAGTGCCCGCTGCCCGACCCCGCTCCAGCGAGGATCTGCCTGAGCCTCCTGCGCGGCCCCGCGCGAAGGCAGCGCGCGGCCTCGGTCGGGCCTCACCCGCGGGGGAGCA